>DWMG01001273.1:0-15627 GCA_018244855.1 Elbella merops
GGACCTCGTACAGGTCCGAAACTAGTCGGGCCACCCCGAAAAACGTACGTGAGTTAAGCCGGTACATTTATAATCAAATCGTAATTTGTTTAAACAGCTCTTTACAACAAGCAATGCAAGATCTCTTTAGGTTAATAAACTATGAAGGTTGTTTACATATTTTATATGATAGAAAATTAAGAAAACCAAGAAAAGAAAAATATTTTCCAATACACCAAGAAAAATACTTTCTTCTTCAATATTTTAATCATTTTGTTTATTTATTTCATACGTTTCTTAATATTCCATTACAAATTATGCCATAGATAATAAAACGGTTTTAGGTAACAGATCGCTGTCAAAAAATTAATAGAATACCAAATTAACAAACCATTTTGTTAGTTGTATACAACACTATTTTTAAATGTGATAAAGACTGTGGTAAGTTATACTTGCATTTAATTTTATTAATATCGTCATCATCACTACTATTTTCATTATCATCATTGATAAATAATAAATATTCATTATTACTACACAAACAATATCCAGTGGTATGGAACATGTGTATATGGTACACATCATTTAAAAAGTTAGTCTTCAAAATCACTGATTGTGCGCGAAAATTTCGAATCAAATATTTAAATGAGTGACATTGGTCCAAGACAATTCAGGTCACACAGGCGATTCGCCGTGTGGATTCATATATCCGCAAGCCCAATTTATATTACGTACCTACTTTCTATCAAGAATATAAACCAACAAAAATGTGTTGTCGCCAACGATTTTAATTACGTAATAATGCAACTTGGGCTCTCCAAACAAACATTGGCGGCTCCTCACGGAACAATCGTTATCGCCACATAGTTTCCCACACATTCCTTTGCCGAAATGGCCACTTGAGGCTGCTCAGCCGGTCATTGTACAATAGAAAAATAACATTTTCTCTTAAGTTTAAATTATGACTTTATGAGGTATTAATGTCATCCGTGTGAGTGATCGCGGGTTAATAAAAAAATAAGTTAAATAATCGTTTACACGGTCGGTTTTGTAAAAAGGACATGTGTGTATAAAGTCCCAATGACCGAGTGGATGGGGTCATTCCGATTCTAACCAGGGTGACCTAACTCTGTGGAATAGTATTGGTGAATAGTGAAGTGACTAATAAATGTAAGCATTAAAATTGTCACGATTTTTTACTAAACCGAAACTGCAAGCGTTATTTTTTAATAGAAACATATATAATTGTTCTCTGCCTGCCCCATGAAGGACTTGGCGTGAAAATACATATGTATGTAGGTATATTATTTAAGTTTGTTTTTGTATTGATAAATGTAGAAGAAGCACGTAAGGTCAGTAAACATACACGTATTAGTCATCAGTGCTCTCTGTCTACCCCTAAGGGACCTAGGGTGGTGGTAAAATAATAAGAGATACATTTTAAAATGAATTTGTGATTTTTCGACAACGAAATTTACCAACACGTGTACTTATCAGAAACTGAACACAAATTAGCATAACAGGTTACTATTCCTAATCAAAGAACAAAGGCTATATCCAATCAAAGAAAGCATTATCGTGTCCCTGATAAAATTCTTTAAATCCTCAACAGTTGTTTAGTGCCCACTTGAGCTGAGGGCACTTCAAACACATTACATGTGCGAACAAATACTCAGGACTGTGGTAAGCTAAGTATAAGCATTTAATTTTATTAATATCGTCATCATCACTATCATTTTCATTATCATGATCACGGTTGCTGCAGAACATGCCTCCAGTAACGAGTACTATATTGTTTTTTTAAAAAGCGATAAAAATACTTGACTGCTTGACTGCCTCGTTGGACGAGTGATTGCAAGCTCGACTGCCGATCGAGCGGTCCTGGGTTCAAATGCCGGGTCCGTGTACCAATGGATTTTTTCTAATTTAGAATTTCTAGTAGTGACTCAGAGTCTGGATGTGTGCATATGGCAATATAGTCACCACCTATTCCATGGGACGTAAACGTAACTGGTGAAACGTTGGAGTGTACTACATTCCTTTTCCTACCTCTTAGGATATTACAGGCGTGACGTTACGTTAAAAATAACAGTCGGTGAAATTGAGCGCTCAGCCGAGTCTCATAGCGAAGGTTAAATTGTATTTATAAAGCGAATATTTAAAGGTTGACGCGTCCGATACCAAAGATAAGATAACAAAGAATTAACCAGAGATATATTGTCTTAATGTGATACAACATCTATATTGAGTGCAACTGAATGTTCCTGAACACATCTGATTTTTTGTACGTTTTATTTTAGCGTAGGATGCCCTCCAGCTGGGTGGCGTGACGATATACGCAAAGTGGCTGGCAGTAGTTGGATACGAAGAGCTGAAGATCGAGCTCAGTGGCATACTATGTGGGCCGTGTCCAGCAGTGAACGATGACGGCTTGTAATGATGATGATAATTAAATAATATAGTTATATGGAGTTTTTGTAATCGTAAGTGTTCTCCATACAGCTGTATGAAGCGTTCGAAGTCTGTTAATCCATACTTGCTTGGTCGTCTAAAGACATAAGCCTAAATATGTCTAAGGGGAATCCCTTGTCTTACTTGTTTCACTTACTTCAAGGATGATTCCAAATAAAAATTCTTCACAAAAAATACCTTAGATCTCTGAATTTACGATAAGAAAACTTACTTAGATTGACTTACTATGACTAATGATTACTATGAATAAAGTGATAACTTACTATGACTTATCATTTGCATTTAATCAATCGAACACCAGTAATGAAATTAAATGAGAGCTAATCATATAAATACAAAACATTCAATTATTTTTCTCAAAAGTTTCCATACTGACAGTGAATGGCATTCCCTTCGCGATTTGAATAATAGGTACTCGTCTGACTCGTTCGTAATTATAAGCGAATCGATTCGGCCGATATTGTTTGAAAATAATGAAATGACAGCGGGTTGTATGAATGTGCTATATTATTGAGTTTCTCAGTATCGGAGTGTTACGGTTTGTCAAATTAAGGTCGTCAAAATCGGAGTTATAATACATATTAACAGAAAACTCGTTGTTAGATTCTAATACAAAAAAAATCGATTTGTGTAAGAGAGTCCCATAATAGAATGTTCTTAAATTTAATAAACACGTCAAGATTCATAAACGTGAGTTTCTATGCGCCGAAGAATAACAATTTGTAAAGCACTATGAGATGGTGTTTTTGTGAAGGAGCGTTGTGATAATTACACTCAGGTGTTTTATTCATTTGTATTTTTTAACAATGTATGACGACCTCTATGCTTGTAGAGGACACGAAAGAAGTCTGCCAAGACCGTAGCAAGTGGAAGTCCTGAATCTCTGCCTAACACTATGAGAAATAGGCGTGACAATATGTAAGTATGAGAAAAAAAAGTTCATTTGAATCGAATTTAATTTAAAAATCTTCATTTGAACCAATTTTAATAAAATATATTTATGTATAATTTAGACAGAAAAATAGCGAGATTAAATGATACCCACTATTGTGGGTATCATTTAGTCTCGCTATTTTTCTGTCTAAATTAGGACATGACAGTCGTTAAAAACGAAATAAACATTCCTCGCGCGAGCAAACCTAACATGTAACCTAGAGATGCTAGGTCTTGTATGCGAATTAATGGCTCTAAATCAGCCGGTGTCAGTTGGCGTTGAATTATGAATCATGATGGCGGCTAAGGCAATCTTGGTCAATTACTAAACTAACCTTGCGCGGATTCGCCAGGACGTGACGTCACGAGCGCGATAGCTCAAACGATCGCTTCCTTTCGTAACATAGACATGGCTATCGTTTTTTAATATATTTTTTATTAACCAGATAAAAGTATAAAGAACAACAAATGTTATTTAATTATATACATTTTGTATGTAATTTACAAAAAGAAAAACAAAACTCGATGATCATGCACCATGGATTTTTGTTTTTTTTTTGTTTAATAAAGAAAATGTAACAAAAATATGTTATTTAGATAATATTATAATGTCATATAATAAACAGTTATATTACCTGTACCCACCCTGTCCCAATTCTGAGCACCATGTCAGTAGAGCACAATGATAACAATGGAACTTTGGTTGACTAGTGTTACTTTTAGATTTTACGAATCGCTACGCACGAACAGCTTCATCGCGTGAACGAAGATAGTCAGTCACATGAAACGGTCAGGGGTCTGTCACCGACCGAAGCTCTATGACATATATTTCAATTTTAAACGTATGCAACTCTATAAAGTCTATGGAGATTCATAGGTTTCAAATTCGAATCCGAACGATTCTAGTATATTCGCGTACGTAAAATATTACGTAAAAGTAACAGTGGAATTTGAAATATAGAGTACATGTTCTTGTCTCAAAATAGCATCGTTATTTCAATTATTACTTTAATACAATCTTTTAAAACCACGTAACGTACGTGAGTATTGTATCATTTTAGTAAAAATTTATAATTACACATAATATTTACATTTCAGTATGTATTATTACAGTGAAAGATAAGTAGTTATTATATTGGACTATTTGACGTTATCGTCAGGGAGTTAATGACGTCAGGAGACAAATCATACATAATATATTATGTCCATATTTATAGTACATATTTCGTAGTTGTAAATGTTGGAAGAAACTGATCTAATCGTAGTTTTTAGGCAAAAGTTTCTTACGTTTTCTTAAAAAAAAAAACAAATTTTTGTTATTTTTAACACGGTTATTTAAAGCCATAACCGTAAGGAAATGTAATTAATTATAAATTACATTTATAATTGAATAAATTATTATCATGATATTTTTACACAACACTGTCGATCTATGTCAGAGTTATCGAAATCGGATGAAAAAAACCTAAACCGATAACACTCTGACCTGCAGTACATAAAGCTTGATAAGTGCGCGGACATCGAGACAAAGTCGAGGACATTAACCCCGGCTATCAGCTGACGACATCGCGCAACGCGGGAAAATTATCTTTCATGCCATATTTCGGTCGTTCACTACCAGCACCCTTTCTTTACGATTTACATCACTAACTCAACACAAATTCGTTTTACGACCCGTTTATTGGTCCACTGTGGGACATAGGCCTCCGCTCAGAATGAAACAATTAAGACTATAGTTTACAATACTGCCCAAGTGCAGGTTGGCAGACATTTATTAGAGAATTTTTTTTTTGGAGAGATACAATTGAGAATAATAATAATTTTTGAATGGCAAACATCAATAATGTGCCACAAACACAAAATATTGTTTATAGTTCAATAAATAATAGCTAATTGATAACGCCGTCCGCGTCATGTGCCGCAAAGGTCTATTGTTCTTTAATTGTTAATCGCATGAACCGATTCAATGTTGCCTGCTATAAAAATTTCCTCAACGATAAAATAGATGGCAAGTTACAACTTAAAACGTAAGTACTAATGTTATAAGACTCTAGTATAATGATAATGGCGTCATGGTGAAATAATTATTAATATGACTTCGCAGGGAACACCCAGTGTCAAATTTCTCTACCTGCCCAACAATTTTCTCATCACTCTCTTTATACAAGCCCACCGATTTTGCCGATAATATAAAATTATCTTTGTTCATTGTATCCAATCAAACTCTAAATGCTTCGTGATTCACAATTTCCAAACATCGTATATTCCGGGAGTACATGAGCTGTCGTTATTTACGATTTCCTCAAGGAAATTATTTCAAAATAAGACGCGACTTTTTGTGAGTATTGCGATTAAGTATACGTACTCTTTATAAATTGAAATAAATTTAGCTATATATAATATTTTTTACGTTATAAAGTATTTATAATGACACGCAAATAATGGAGAAAAATATTTTAAATTGCACGAGTGAAATATGATTTAGTAATAGTCGAGAAAATGCAATACACAAAAATACACAATATTAACAATATAATATACAACTTGCAACTAATTGTGCGAAGGTTAAAAGTCAAGTGATCAATAACCATCAGAAAATAAGATAACATAACTATATGACAAAGTCAAATTAGTCATAGAGAGTAAAAACTAACAAAGTCGAAGACGTGTAAGAAAATATTGTATAAACTGTACTACTATACGTGCTTCGTAATACATGATAAATTAAGGTACCTATGTGCCGATAAATACATTATTAATTAAAATATATAGCGACTAGCGTCCCTCTCAAAAACATTAGCATAACAGAACATGAAAACTCAGTGCGAATGCACGCGCGAGTCACGACTGCACGTGCATCGGCATATTTCTAATTTAACTACATAGCCTTGGTAGATGACAAAAATTGTAGGTACTTATGCACATGAACATATCCCTAAGTGTGAAATATTGGCCTTCGTGAATCATTACGAATATCGGCAATGGCGTGCGCCGTCCGCGCAGGTACGGCGCGCAAATATCGCGACCTACTTCGCCGCCGCCGCCTCGCGTGGTATCGCACTGCTAAAAATAGACGAAATGTTGAGAAAGCAACGACAGCCAACGTTCGCGTTCTTCCACCATTGTTTGTATCGATCTTTTTTACGATTCACATATAAATAAACCTTTTTACGATTTACAATTACATACCAAACGATATAATAAGAACATGTTGATGTTGCAACGTATGCAATGCAGGTTAACTTTTGCTAATTAATTAGAATTTAAAAAACTAATTTTAATGATGCAACGGCACTAAACAAAGTGACTATGTAAGTATAATACAGTTATATAATCTTAAACTATACTTGGCAGATCGGTAATGGTAGAGTTAGGTAGGTAGAGTAAGGAAATCCGAAACAGTTGTATAACTCAGTGGTAACATTGTTATTGCGGTAACTGGATGAATTTAAATGCGTTTATTCTTCCAAACCTATTAAAAGCGTTTTTGAAAAGTACAGGATCTAGACGGATGTTTATTATTTATCAAAAGTTTTATCGTTAGATTCTTGAGCGTAACTACCGCCTCGGGGTAATACAAGCACAGCGGCTACATGGCGACGGTCACCCGACGCTCGGCGATGTCGAAATTTTCTCAAGTGGGCACTCGTTGTGCACGATTTAAAAACTCGTCCCCGTAGGCCTTGAAGTACTTGGCAACTTGCCACACCCATATAGACGCACTGGAAAACATTCTGCATCTCACTTAGGTCAGATGAACTTCCTAATTAACTCATCATTATCGGATTAAAACATCCCAGCTCATTAAAAAAATATTTACTCGTTACCAAACAACATACAGCAAATGAACAATTTCTTATACGATTAACAATTTAAAAACCCAGGTGTTAAACGAACTGACTCAAACAATAAAGTAAATCGATGCGTTACTTCCGCGTATCAACATTACGTCTTTATCAAGATATATAGTGACATTGAAATGTGCTAACGCGATAACCGTTTCCTACTCTTTAGAGCTGGCCGAGCATCGTTAAAAAGAGCAATTCAAAATTCCGTACGTTTACTACATACCAAGAAGGTTGTTAGAGATTCCGTGGGCACATTGAGGGCGCAGTCGACTAACGGTACAGGCTCTTTTTAAACGGAGACCAGCACGATATGTCGTTACACAAAAAAATGTCGAGAACAATCGCAAGTAATTAAATTAACTCATAGAAAATAGGCTGCACAAAGCACGGCACCGCAATCCGGTTTCCTTCCACGTATGCGATCTCGCTCGTAAGTCTCGGCATTTACCTCGCGAGAATTGGAGGAGCGACGCCGCCAACAAACTCGACACGACGACGTATTGCCAGCAGTTAAAACACTCACGAACTTCACACAACACCTGTTTCAGTTACTACGCAACCTCACAACACTCACTGGAGTGAAGCCCTTTGTTCAGTTTTTGCGCGGATGTCTTAGAGTTTTTCGTAGGGAACATACGTATCAAAAGTCGGATGAATTCACTGACGACGTACAACACGTACGCTCACACTGGCGACTCGTAACAGACTGCCAGGCTAGAACGAGACGAGAACTGGCCGACCGCGAGCCGATTAGACCTGGGAGGGTAGGGGGGCGTCGAGGTCTCGTTCGCTCTCGCATCGCAAGGTTCACGTAATCACGTCCAGAGTAGGGGGGACGACAACGACCGATGGGTTCCGAAACGAACCGAAAAGCACCCGCTAATCCCGCTATCATTGTCGCTACAGCTACGGTACCAAGAGTCGAAGGGCATGACGTTATCACCGTGCGCGTATCGGACGTAAGCGTTTGTCCTTCCTCGTGGACGTCACCACGTTCTGGATAACAGTTCGTTAAGGAGATCTGGCAAGCTCAGAAAACAAAATACAGAATTAGTAAACAAATACGTCCCTCAAATCACTGGTTCATTTTATTATTAAATCATGCTCTATTTTTTAAGGTTCAATGTTTGTAACTTCTGTATGTTAATTTCTCATATTTCGGCCAGTACTACACTGCTGCCTTAAAGAATATATTATATCTATTTGCTTTGTTCAAACATATCTGTAAATTTTCGAAAGTTTTTTCTTGTTGAAATAATGAGGTGACTTACTATGAATAATTAGACAAATCAAATTAAAAATCTTTACAACTAGTATCTAGTCTAAATTATAATGATAAGAAATCCTAAAATTTGACTTTTTTTAGGTTAACTGAAGAACTTCAAATAAAGAACCTAAACTGGAACAAATACGCTATCCGTCTATGCTATGCTACACAACCAATCTACAATAACATGACATAGAGTTTAATGCAATGTAGAGTACTTGTTGTTGAGTTTAATGCAATGTAGAGTGCATTCCTTAAACTCTACAAGAAGTTAAACCAATCTCAACTTCTGTTTACAGGTGAAAACTTTACAGGTGGCTTAATAACTAACCTCAATTTGTAGGGGCTCATTAGCTTTTAAACATCGGCGAAACTGGGTTAACATACCTAGTTCCGACTTTTCCTGCTTCATACAGATAATGGCTAAATTAAGGAACAAGTGCCACAGTATACACACTTTCAATGTCGACGTTGTTATCGGAATGTATTGTATCATCACCTCGGCTATTGTGTGGCGCGATCTCTCTAGCGTTAAAAATCCGTTATGTATAAAGCAATTTGCATGCAACAAAAAACTTGAGCATAGAGGAAATTTCTCCGCGGGCGAAGTTTTTGCTCAGTCGTTCACGGTTGGATCGCGTTCCGCAAGGCGACCTGCGTTTAATTTAGCGTGCGCGTGAAAAGGACGAAGTCGACAATACGGATAGCTGCCTCTCACTCTAGTGGCTGCGGCTGAAATGCTTGAATGGTTCTTACGCTCGCAATACTTACAGATTCTCTCGACTTTCTTCGGCAGCTCGAGTTCGCACAACTTTCCGAGTCATTGTTCTCTGCGGCACACGTGTGAGAACTTTTGTTTTTGTTTTGGTACCATGTGATTTTCTATAACACTTGCAGCTCTAACAATATGCTCGGCAACTCACAATCTTATTAGGAAACGTTTTTATGTTAGTAACACACGCGAAATATTAGCGGTTAATAGTCCGTTTATTGTTAAATTGTAATATGCGATGTTGCAGACTATTGCCATAACTCTTTTTGAAGAAAAAAGGACCCAAGTCCAATACAGCAAAAATAATTTTTAGGATGATATTGATAATGACGATGATGATCTGATCAGATGATTCCAAAATAAATCATCGTTAAGCACGTAAAAGATCTTTTACATGCGCTGACATTACAAGTGTAACCTAATATCAGTAGTAAACCTCTGTTAGTCTACTGTATGCTCAAGTATAAAATTGCTATGATAGATTTGGTCTTACGGAACCGACATATACACGTTGTTATCCTTCTAACACCTTACTTACTCGTATCAAAGTGACCCTTATGCCCGCTATACATATGCTGTGTGTATATACATGGATGTGTCTGTGTGTATGTGTGTGTATCACAAGTGATACCCATATGTGTTTTCCACATTTTTCTACCATTAGCTTGCGTGGTGAAGAGTGATACGGTACAGACGCAACGCTCGGAAACCAAACATAAATACGACTCACGACTTGTATACGTTGACACGCACGTAAATGCTAGTAAACAATGCACGTTTTACATTACGTATTAGAAAATAAACCATAGATAAGCCTCATGAAATATTTACAATCGAATTCTCTTTTATATTTTTTTGAATTGGCAATAATAAATTGTATATGGCAGAATATGCGTTTTTATTATGAGACTAGACCCATGTCCAACAGCGGAATGACAAAAAATGTTTGATGATGTTTATATAATAGTACTATTTATATTAAAAACGTGCTTAGATGAACGTAGATCTCGCGGCCCGAGTGTGCAACAATGCTTAGCGCCTACACGTGACTTGCATACGAAGAGCTGTGTGCACACTTGACTGCATCTCGTACGCGAGTGCAGTGTACAGTGAAGGTGTAGCTATAAGTAACTATACTTGAACACTTAGCTATTTATACATGTCACTCATTTGCGACTAGAGTGTAATATGTATGTCAAAAACACTATCTTTCAGAAAACAGTTCAGAAAGTTTCAACTCATAATTATTCTATGACTATTGTAATATTAAATGACTTATAGACTATTCTATGATATATAATTATTATACTGTAAATTTACATTTTAGATGACAAAAGAATTAAAATATATTGTAATATTGACGTCCTACAATCTATGATAGTACTTCAATTTCTGCAGTCTGTAATCTTCTATCAACAACTAGCACCGTATAAGTGAGGGAATAAAATTTTTAGGCTGTACATATGTTGTACATTGCTTAAGACGTCATAAACCGAGTTAGTCTAACGTTCCAAAGTCACCTAGAACTTCCAACAAAGCCTGTTTTATTTAATATATAGAAATATATAAAATACGTGTTCTCGTAATAATGATATGCATAGAAAAATAATACGTCATACCTGCCCTAAGCTGCGTATCTTTTTTACTACTATCCGAAAATCTAACATCTTGATGAGTAAACTGTCAACATGTTTTATATATGTATATTAGATAACGTCTATGTCAAAATAACAAAATTTTTTTGAAGAACCAATCATCATCATCATTATCAGCCTACTCCCGTCCACTGCTGGACATAGGCCGCTCTAATAGCACGCCACTGAGCTCGATCTTCAGCTCTTCGCATCCAACCACTGCCAGCCACTTTGTGTATATCGTCACTCCATCTAGTTGGAGGGCGTCCTAAATAAAATAAAAATAACATGATATAACATTTTACAAAAGACTCCATGTCACATTAGAAATGAATTATGACTTTCTGATATAATTAGTGGATACATGAATGTTGGATAACCGATCTTATCTCTGATATGTCGAATGAAGGACTCTCAATTCCACGAGGGTTGTCGTAAGATTTATACCGTTTTGGGAAATTATCTTGACTTTTGAAAAATCATCATCGTCATAGGTCAAAGATATTTTTTTGATTAGATTCACAGTTTTTAATGGGGTCCAAGGGATATACTACAAGATATTTTTTCGATGTCAACCCATTAATACATTTTTTACTCTCATGTGAAAGATCACATTGACATTCATCGGCATCGTGCTTTAATAAAGTAAAAAGCTTTTTATAAATAAAACATCCAGTAGACTCTGGTGACATCGAAGATCTTATCCGAACTAAGTCTTTGCACAATGGCTTTTTAATAATGGACTCACAAAAAATGATGTATATCAAAAAGTACTAAGGGGACAGAAAAGTTATCCAGCAATCACACACAGGGTGACAAAAAACCATTGTACTTGCATGTGTGCGTTTATATATATCAAAGGGTTTCGGAGTCAGTCTATAGATCTTAAAAGACGAAATAGATGCGACGGGTAAAATACGAATCGTACAGAAGACGTATTTATTTAAAGGTATAACAGAATATCTCGTAAAACTAGTTGTGTTGTGTAGCAACCGTTTTTGTTTATTTTTTTCAATCTGATTTTTAGTCCTGATATCGCCCTTGGCTGTCGGGCACTCTCGTTAATGGGTACCTATGAGTCCGGAACCCGCATTATATGTGTGCTCAGTTCTATACATTTTTACTGGCGACCCTACGTGACAAAACTTTGTCCCTCCCTACATTCAAATTTCTGAAGGAGCAATTGAAATCGGAGATCGTAAAGAGAATTAGAGCAGGGTCTTTTTCGAGCGCCCGTTTTGTTTCGGGCGCGTTCAAAGCGGGGCTTCTTTTGAATCTCGAACAGCCATCGATGTGGAAGTGGGGGCTGCGTTTATTGGGATTCCCTATAGCCTACCAATCGGCCGGTGCGAAATCGGGTAATCTAATAGCTTATTAATGAGGGGAAGCCTTCCATCGGGCCCCATTCTTCTATCCTAGTAAATTTTAAAATAATAGATCCAATCTCGCTCGTTGGCTTTATTTATTTGACGGCTCGTTGCGCGTATCGCCTTCTTGTTGCTGCGGACGCGAGCGCGATGTGGGAAGGTCGGTGGCTCGGCCGATGTGGCTCCTCCCACTAAATTTATAATACGATAAATGAGTGAAGTCGGCGCGGAACCGGCCGCGGAGATAACACGTAATGTGAGGTTATTGCGTGAAAACAAACGGCAAAAAACTGGTATGTAAGAGAGATATACGGTCCCGAGTAGCAGACCTTTATGATCTGAGTCGGCTGTTATACGGCCGAGAGAATAGCGCTTCGTGGATTAACTGTGTGCAATAAAGACAATAATTCAAAATTACGATAGCAACAATGTTCCGACATTATATGTAATTGGCAAAAATACGAAGGCTATTTCTAGTTTTAGTAGCGAAAACGTCACACCTTGATCAATTTAGTATGATCTTTGTGATAGTTTGGACACATAACTGTACATCTGAAGGCTGTCGTGACATAATGTAGTATACACTAAACATCAGTTTGGAGCTTGTTTTTTATTTATCATGATATATGAGATAGTAATATAAATATATCTTCGTACCTTTAGAACAATAGTTAGTTCCAAACCTTTGTACGGTTAATATTAGTCAAATTCAGTAATCCTTTAGATTTATTTTAAAATAGCGTTATTTTATAATAAAATATATACATATGGACATATTAATATGGAAAATATTTCTAATATAATTTAATTATAAAAAATAATACTTCAGAATTATACTATAAAAAGGTATACTTTAAATTAAAATAATTAGTATACTTATTAAGGTGTTTGTAGCTCCGTGCTCTTTACCTATCCCGTAAGGGACCTGGCGTGATAATATGCATATAAGTAGTCCTCTTATTTATTTTGTAATTTTTAAACAAATACATAAAGCTACTTCTCGCAATAGAATCAAGTTAAGTTCGTGAGAAAGCTCTCAACATAGGGAAAGCACATGCTCAAAATCGAACATTCAGTAATCTTATTAGTTACGCCTTCGGCACCATAGACGATAAAAGGAAATGACTTTGTCTTTGGTTTAAAAAAACTTTAAAGCGTAACCGGTAGCGATCGGCGTGTAATTGTGGACATATTTCTTGTTGTTTCATCTGAGAAGGAGGCCTTTTAATCCACCATCGCATTCGTAAAATCACCGCTTTGTGAGGTATTTAAAATCTAATTAAAACTTTGTCTAACAATATTGTTATCACTCCTCTTATTTTTGTATCGAATTTATATG
The DNA here is from genome assembly GCA_018244855.1 of Elbella merops. Taxonomy (NCBI): domain Eukaryota; kingdom Metazoa; phylum Arthropoda; class Insecta; order Lepidoptera; family Hesperiidae; genus Elbella; species Elbella merops. Next base: position 13,612 of record DWMG01001273.1, read on the forward strand.
TACCTTATGGTTTTTTTACGGGACACTAAGTGGCACTTTTATGACAAGTTTATTCGTGCAGTAGGCAGTGAGAATCAACGTAAGACCACAGTGTATGTATATATCACTCGTATTTTCTGTCTTTATTATATCAGTACTGTAATATATAAGTATACTCATCATTATGGAAGAACACACAATTATTATTGTTACAACTTTGTTAGTCACTTAAACACAATGTTAAGGAATATTCTCTTTTTGTTTTTAGCTAAATGAGTTGAACTTAGTCAAGCCAATTTGAGCGGATACCTGCTCGATTGAGCGACCTACCGCAAAGTATAAGATGACTTCCAAAAAAATATAAGCGACAGCCTCACCGTTTTACGTTTTATTGTAGGTACTTGTGAGAAGATTAATAAAAATATTTTATTTAATTTAAATCAAGGGACTTGGAGTGACGATGTTATTAGATTATATAACTTTAATAAAAATTTGTATATAGCTGTTTTATGTATGTCAAAGATAAAAAGATAGGTGTACTTCGTGATACTTAGCCTTTTATCTTTATTTTCTTTAAATTAAGCTTCCTACAGCAAGGATTTCTAGATCGCTCTATTACTGATAAAATCGCCTTTTGTTCTTACTTGCTGTCTAGTGTTTTCACTTCAAGTATACATCTTTCTCTTATGTAGTATGGAAATGTATTTTGTATTGTATTGTTTAATTTAGATTATCTATTCATACTTTTGGAATATTCACCTAGATCCTGGTAATAATAATTAAATATAAATATACAGAAGTTGCTTCGAAAAAAATGCGTTTATTATTCAGCAATCTATACGCTGTTCAATATACTATATGTAATTATAACTGTGAAATTTTTGGCTCAAATGACCGACGGAAAGTTACCACCTAAAAAGGCCGAGTCTGATCATAATGATTAGTTAATGAGTTTCCGATTCCATTTTAAAATGCTTCGACCCGCCAATTTTATTCTGACTAAATGCATCATTTACACTTTTTTGTTTTATTTAACTTAGCAATGTATTGCAACGTACGTTTAACATGGAGGACAATAAAATTGAAATACATTTTATTCGTTCTTCAAAAAGTGCTCTTGACTAAGAATTACTTTTAACTAAGTAACAATCTGGGAAATACTTAATTCGTATAATATTTACCCTGCACCTAAATTCAATTGTGATTTAAATATTTTAATTTGTTTCAAGTTGAAATTTTAATGAATTTTCTCTGTTTAACAGTAGCTGGTTTCTATTAAGTTGTTGGAATAAATATCTTTTTTAGTGAACAAGACTGACTCTTCCGTTACACCATATGTGTCCAGCTGTAATGGAGTTGTCGTGTTTATGGTAATAAACTAAAACCTGATAAATCATTTATCATTTTATTCCTATATCTAAGACCCACAGCAAGATGGCGATAAGTTTTTGTCAAACGATTTTTTTCATCCGAGCTTCCTACTCGGAATGTTGATAATACATAATTGAACACAGTTCTCTATAATGGTACCTAAGACGTGTTACAGCTTTAAACTTTGCCATTCTGAGAAAGAACCGTGATTAAAAATGGAAGCGTTGATAATGACAGGATGATAATGATGATGGTAATGAGAACAAATAAATGATTTATAGTTTAACTGCGATTTAGAATTCAAATTTTCTAGATATATTGTTGATTCTGGTAGGTAACACGAAGTTTCTCTTAAAATTCTTTTTCTTCATATTAATAGTAAACTGGAGAATTCAGCAGACTTTCGTACCTTCGTTGCCGAAGATAAGTGAATGTTTTATTCAGGAGAAGAAGCCGAACATTAAAATTTTTAAATGATTTCTATTATCACATCTGAGAAAAACCAACCAGGCTTAATTCCGGTAAGCCCTTATCGAACGATACTTTTGATTAATGCGTATACGCTGTGTTAAGACGTCCTGCCAGATACGAGTTCTGATGAGAAGCGAGATTATATGGAATCACATGATATATATATATATATATATATATATACACATATATATA
>DWMG01001274.1:0-15625 GCA_018244855.1 Elbella merops
CATTCAGTTTAGCCAATTTACACGGGAAATATTACAAACTGAAAATTATTTTACTCGAATGTTACGTGATATACCATGATCTATAATTTGCTTCAACCGCATTAGTTACTGCGCGACACTGTTTACTTGGTACGGTTTGTGTAACGCAATCATTACTGGTTAAGTAACGGATCTTCTCGGCGGCGTTTACTGTGTTATTTGTCGAATACGCTGTTGCCTTTTTTTCTGATCTCTCCAAAACTGCCGGATGTGATGGGTCTTTGTGCGTGTTTCTACGCGCTAATTAAATTCTCTTTGTCTCTATGTTTATCTATTAGAGGTTGGATTAGTAGCTCTACCATCATAAATTGTAGATTTTATTAAAGAAATCAATATGTTGTAACAACTTAATAGACCTTTATATTTAAATATTGAAACGATCAGCTTTGTCTTAAAAATCATCAAATTAAATTGCTTAACTTGTGGGCTAATTTTTTAACCTGAATAATTCGATCATTGAAGATGGTTACTATACGAACTGCTTTTGCCATATAAGCAAATAGAAACGAAACAACGCAAACAACGAACATAGGCAGTGACAATGATGACATGATTCGTAAGACTGCATGTTATAACAATAATCGTGCAACGTGAGATTTTCTTGCAAATGCACAATACAAAATTCAACATCCGTGTAATGACTTTGAAGTACATAATTGGTAGACGTCCCAAAGAAGCTGTCACCACAAAAAAAAACTATGACATTACATGGTTTTTGAAATGGTTGTGCTATGTTCTAACCATTGTTGAGGCAAATCACTGTCTGTCCTCTAGATATTATTGTAATTACTGCCATCTAGGCATGTACGTATTCATAACTATTCTGTTCATTTCGAGAATGTGTATCACGTGGGTGTCGTGCGAGCGGGACGGACGGCTGATTGCGGTTTGCACCTGTGTCGCAGTACCATCACGATCTGTTGTGCAGTAGCTTGAGGATAAATCATATAACCGTCGTATCGGCTTACATAACCGCGATAGATAATAGAGCAATAAGAAAATATGTCGCACATCCTGCAAACTCTTGTTATAACATGGTCAGCTCTATTTATAACATCACCCGCTCCTACCTGCGGTCTCTTTCGCATTGATGACATTTGCCTTGCCAGTGTATTATTCTCAAGCAGATTGTAATATAGTTTTTTGCCGCATCGGAAAAATCCTATTCTTTTGTCCTATGTCCCAACAGTAATATACTATACCGATAACTGTTTCTAGTTGTAATTTCCCTCCCACAATAACTCTTTTTACTGCTCATAAGTTGAAAACTTCTCCGTTTTCCTGTTTAAAAACTCGACACAAATGTTTGTTTGTTACATGATTTCATGACAAAAAAATTTTGTTTGTCACCATGCTCACACTGTCTGCAATAAGAAAGTTTACTTTTCAAGTATTATTCCAATATTTAAGGCAGTCGACGATAATATTTTTTTAAGTAATGACACAATATTCTCAAAATGGAGCAGAATCAGCGTCCGCTTACGATGACGTCCGTTGACAGGTGTGAAATGTGCGCCACAAAGAGAGACGCGCGATCTATCAGTGACAAATGTTTCACAGCGCCTACCTGACGTGGCTGACTAAATAAAAAAAACTATCGTCAGGTAATGAAGATGTACTCTTTTGCACACAGCGAATTTTGTTGCTCCCAAGGCCCTACGAATTGAACGACACAACAATCCCGCGTAATGCGGTCATCTAACAACAAGATACGTTATAAATAAGCGGTACTTCATCTATTATCATTACAGCGGTTAAGCTGGTTCAAGTCAACAGGGTTGCTGTAAAATACTATAGTACAACGTTTGAATTTCTGTGGAATGTTCATACATTAAACTTAATATTAGATGATAAACAACGTCGATATTGTACAGATTAAACTTATTTATCCACCGCGCTCTTTGAGTGTCAAAAATTTATTTTGCAACCTACCATCTGTTAAGTATCAATAATTTTATATGAAATGTTAGTTATTAAATATTCAAATATAAGAAAAATATTGTTGTTCCCATAGTGCTATATTGTTCATCGTTTCTTTGGACTTTCTTTACGCGTTCCAATTTTCTATACAGCTTTCCCTACCAGCTCGAATGTTTTCCATATCCCTAGGGGGTTATTGCCCATTTTAAAATCGACTGTTCTATATGCACTAACGACATATTCTTCAATTCGAGTCCTTGGTGTTTGGAACGCTACAATTTCCTTGTTAATAATTTATTTTTGATTATTTGTCCGTCTCTAAATGAAAGACTAAATAGAAATATCTCAGCTTTAATAGAACTCAAATTAGTATTTTATTAATAGTTCAATTAGCAAGCTTTAGACTGTGCCAATGAAGAAACAAATATGGTAGTAATGATTCCGTTATTCGAATAACACTTCCATATTACCGAATGGGATGTAATAAATTTGAAATTGACGTGACCCTAACGAACCAGGTGCAGCTCGCTGCAATAGACCCACGTTACGACTATTCCGTCGACTGTTGTCGCGTGGGCGCTTCTGAATACTGAATCAACCAATACTTTAGTGGGCTCAAGGACTTTCCTTTTACTGGACGTTCCGACGTAGAAATGGCGCACGTGTCGCACTCGCTCGACCTCGTTTAATAAAAATATATTCTCGATTGATTTATCGCACTTTTAATCGAATTGAAACCGACTCGATTGTCCCAATAAGGCTTTCCAGCAATCAACGTTGTAATTGCTGGATGTCGCATTGATATCAACATTTTTATTAAAGAATTCTTAATGGCTCGAATTGGTTTACAAGACTAAAGTAATTATTGAGTTACCCGCCTCATGATTTCACTGGTTATTAAAATTGCTGTTTTATATATCATGACAGTGAAATTAAAATTGGTGTTGGAACGAATCATGTTGTTTCCTACGATGTTTCAACATTATATCTCGTTTTAAAAGTAATAGTATCGCAAACAATCAACTTTTGCCAAGAAAATCTTTATACACTAATGTCTTATATCGATAACTTCTGCTCTAACAATAAGATAATTGAGATCATTACAGAGAAATATGTGATTTTATATTTTTTATTGTACAAAAAGTCCAATGTATCATTGAGTTTTAGAACATTATGCGTCTAACGGCCCATTTTATTATTTGTTCTCCGAGTTGTAATCAACTTTTATATGAATGGATAATACGAAATCTAGAATAGTGATGTTGCGTATCCGCTCTTGATCTTCGACTCGTCAACGCGGTGACGCAGGGGATATAATTTGTGTATAGTTATTCCAAATGTTCTATTTCGGTTATACGCCTCACCCACCCACCTCACATTCAAAACGCGCAGAGCCAATCGAGTGAGCGGCGCTGGAGGCAACTTATCAAGGAATTCAGTGTCGAATTCGACGGTGTATGACAATCGCTCCGAATCCACAGTGGAACCGGCCGATGACAGTTGGGAAATGAAGCGAAACGTAAGTACGACATAGAATTTTGAGACATTTGTTATCCTATAAATAGACGTTGATTTTTATGCCGCTGGCAACACTGTCCGCTATGGTGTTGCCAATAACGTGGTTTGTTTACACATGTCGTTAAAATTTCGTCTATTTCACATTTGATGTCTTTTTTATTATATCGCAATGGAATTCGACCTCATTGGCTTTTTGTAAGGTTCAATGTCGCTATTTATTTTGACGTCAGCAATCTTGTGTCGTGACAATTTAATGTCACTTTTGCTTTTAATTTCGTAATTTGAAAATGCGATTGCTTCGGTATTTGGAACTCGGACGCTCGGCCTCCTACGTGTTGTCGGCTCGCCCCAGTTAGGTTGTTTATAGTTTTGGTAATAACCCTGGAGTATTTCGAGTGGCTTACAAGCGCTAACAATTTGTATTCTGCATTTCTCTGTATGACTAAATATTAAATTTGCCCAGTGGAAAAGTACCCAGAAATTATGTTGGAACTTATAGAAAATTTGGACTTATTACCAATTTATTAATAGAATCTTAAACTCTTATTATTTCGTATTCAATGATTTGAATAAGATAAAGTAAACATATTTAATCTTGCTGATAAATAATTTGTCATTCTAAAACGATGATGGCAAAACGTAATATAAGCTTAATTAATTGAGCACTTTGACAGAATTCGATAAACAGTTATATCATGAATTTATAATGCTTTCTGTATTAAACATTACGCCTTTAATTTCATGTTAATACATTCTATTTAGTCAATTAACTTTCTCTTTTTTTTTCTTCTCGTGAAACGAAACGTGTTGACAAGTGACAGTTACATAAACGTGTCCCTCTTAATTATTACGACAAAATGCTTTTTCCGTGAGTCAATTAATGCTCAACTTTAACACACAATGAACGGAAACAATCTCGATTGCTTCGTGCAAGAAGGATTTATGTATATCTTCGATGCGATCCTTGTCATTGGTTGTCAGTATTGGATCGACAGTTAAAAGCCTCGCTATACGAGTTCCTGTTGATTGTCATTCTTGACGAATGCACGGATGCGCGTAGCCGTTGTCGGAATATTAGAGCGCACACAACATTCACAATTTTGACAGGAAGAATGTATGTAAATTTCAAATTATCGATTTGGTCGTGTATCGTTGACGTTACGTTATTGTTGATGGTTAATTATTCTTACGGGATTAACTTAAACGTTTTACGTATCAACATGCTTCTATCTCCCCGTAGGGGCGGACAGAGCAGTACGGCACTCCCATGTTACGTCAGTTACGTTTTCCATGAATACAGATACACTATTTCTAGGAATTACAAGTTAGAAAAATTAGTAGCCGACCTACGGATCGTACCCAAGACTTCTCGCTCTGCGTCGCGCTTTCATCCATAAAGCCAAGTCAGCCAGTCATTGTCAAGTTTTTTAAAAACAGTATAGATAAACAGTTTTTGAATACTATACCGATAGAAACGCCGTCAAATGTTGAACTCATAAACTGTTTCAAAACATCGAACTATTTTTGCACTGTTCGTTAAAAAACTTCTATTACGTCAACACATTTCCAAAATGCTATTATTTAACGGATATTTATGAACATAATTATATTTAATATTTTATGTATTTTTTTTTTGTTATTTCACCTCGACGCCCGAATATTGGGTCTTTGCGAGTGACGCAGCGTAATGCGGTAACGGTATAAAATATCTGAGATTATGAAAGTGAATAGGAAGGCCAAGAAGGAAAGCTGAAACAATGATAAGAAAGTACGTAAAAATATGTATTATTATTATTAACATACTGAAGGACAACATGATGTCATCATTACTGGTTTGTTCGTTAAATTGGTATTGTATAAAACTCAAACATGTTCCCATGCTAACAAAAAAATACATTTGAAGGTTTACCTAAGCTTATTTAAATTACAAATTGTGGTTGCAAACGTATCTACTTGTACCAAGAAAATCGAAGCCAGAAGTCTTACAACGTGTACCGTAAAATACGATTTTTAATAAACCGTTTGATATGCTTCGCGCGCCCAGTATAATGAGCTTCGGTCAACGGCTTGTCTACGCCATCAATTGGTGCCAAAAGCCGTCAGCTGGTGTTCAACGGCTAACTATCTACGTAGCTGTATCTAACATTATTATATTATGCACTAGTTTATGTTACACTCGTCGCCACGTGCATCGATTTATGTGTAAATATTTATGACGGTCGATTCCATACATGTCAATCGTCTTTACGTAATCTTTTTGTTGGTTACGCAATTGTTACGAGGATATTACGTGCCACGGATTAGCCGCTAGCCTTTCACATCCTTTTATTTCAATCATACTAAAGCATAGGGAATTTCGAGACTTTCGAATATTGTATTCATTGTTAAGTAGCAGCTTAATTATGATTAAAATATTTCGATCCAATTTTTTCATTGTCTCCATCATCACACAAACTCCACTTAAATTCTTTGCTCCATCTATATCTCCTTTTGTAATAGTGCCTACTATTTCAACATTATAATATTGTACTGCTGTCGTTGAAATTGATAATTTATGAAATATAATGTCCATACCATTACTAATTACTGATTTTCATGACACGGTGCCATTAGATTCAACCTTGTGCCACAATTGGTTAGACATATAATTTAAAAAAAATTGGCTAAAATGAAATGTATTCGTTTAAAAAAAATGGCTAAAATGTAATATATTGTTTACATCCTGTTTAATTACGAATATCAACCGGATGAATTTGAAATCGAAACTGGTTTCTAACGATGTGCAGACACTAGTTTAAATGTGTAAGCACTGAGTATGTTTAGTATCGCTTTATGTTCAGATAGTGTGAACGCAACGAGCTGGAACAGATTTACTTGAGATTTACCTCGCGGGTTTCCGGGCGCGTGTGCGTCTGACCCAATACATTCGTGTGGTGTGGCAAGTGTTTTGTTCTATTTACAAGCATCGACCTATTACGAAATTTCCAAGCCCTATTAGCATGTACAGTGCTAGCATTTTCTTAATCACCCGAGTTAGCAACGTCCATATTGATGCGCACTTGCATAGGGCCATTGGTCCAAAGTGTAGGTAGTTTTCGATGCAAGTTTCCACCCTGAAGAAGATACGAAAAATGAAAAAGCTGATGCTACTTTTGTATGGTTTAAAATAGTAATGAATATTCATCACAGTATGTTGACAGAATGTTGCTGGTCCGTTGCTTGAGGAGACTCTTGGTATCAGTAGCACATCGGTTCCGGTTTAAGGATCGGTGGAATGTAAACTGTGCTACAGAACATGTCTATATGATACTGTATATGATGTTGATATGTGTGTTCGTCAATACATCAAACAAGGCAGTTGTAATATGAAGAGAAACGCTGCTATAGCTGACATGAGATATGACGATTTGAGATCTGTTTGCCCTTGAAATAAATATACCCGTGAAATGAATTGACCGCCTAAAATTTGGCAACATGAAATTACTAGTTTGCTTTATACATAAATGTATTATCAATATAATTCTAATAGCAAACGTACATATTTCTTTTCTTGTCACTTGTGACGTTTCGTAGCTACGTATTAGTTCGAGATCATTTTCGAATCCATTAGAAGCGTCTCGTTACGTAACATTGATAATGTTTGACACGATCGTAGGCGTGTAGCGCTTTGTAATTAATTATATTTAGATATCGCTTGTCATTCGATTATTAGTAAGTAATCGAAAGTACCTAGTACATGTACAAACAAATGTCTGATGGGTGTTGGGCAATGATCCAAATTGGATATGTCTTAGTTTAGCTTCGCAAAGGACTCTTTGAGGATACCCTCTTTAACTAAACTGACTACTTTCCACTACTATTACTCCTAACTTTCCAACAGGAATACGGGGCCAGTTGTACATTGGTAGCGTGCGAGTTGTACATCATTACGGCACGCGACATGTGACCGTGATGGTATGGAGAGTAATCACGCGATTTAATTAACATTTTATACTAAATACGCTCAAAACGAGGCCATAATTACGTGCAAATCTGTACATGTAATTACCATATCGTCCATAAACTAAAAAAATAGGAAATAAAATATTTTAATGTAGATTGATAGGCATAACTATACACAACCATTGCCATTGTTATTGGTGCTAGTCGATACAAATTGATGTAAGCGAGCTTTGATTCAGAATATGTTCAAAATCATTATTCGATGTCTGTATTGTCGGAAATATGAGAATGATCAAGACCGTGCCAAGTAAGTCTTTGGACAGATTTACTAATTTCCATGGACTCCAACAGAAATACCATACTTTGACATCAAATTTCTATATAAAAGGTATCAACAATTTGTTTATATAGGTATGTATATAAAAACATTGGGGGTAGATGGATGGGTCGATGGTCGATGACATGACCTTAGTTGCATTTTCGGTACGTCAAGGCAGTATTTTATTTGAGAGACGGATGTCATTCACACTGAAAAAATACTTATACATAGCGAACACAAAGACAAAAAAAAATGCAACAAACGACATATCCTGGTGCTTTTATATTGTTTACTACATTCGAACCTTTAATGTGAAACTTAATAAATACATTTATTTAAGTCGTTTTGTGGACTTTTGGCAGTCGTTTTTGCGAACGAAGGTGCGCGCACGCCTTACAAAGTAAAGCGAATGAATTATACACGAGTGACTAACTAAGGAAACAATTTCGCATGTAAATAAATATAAATTTGAATTCGGAATTTGTTAATACATTCACTTAAAAAAATTGTAGGTTGCAAGGTGTGAAGGAATATATTTGGCTATTGGGTATTTCAAGCTGCAACCGTTTTTGTATTGTTATTAATACAACATATATACGAAGTGTGGTAACAGAATTTTATTTAAATTAATTATGCATTTGGCACTTATTTTAATTTCACGATTCCGGAAACTTGTCAAAAACGGCTGCTGACACATATAGTTCACGTCACTAATTTTGTCTTTTTTTATAACTGATAATGAAAAATAACTGATAAGGTCTAGTGATAAAGATTTGCTCATCATCATAATATTGTTACATTGCTTACTTCAGACCTTATTATAATCAAAGTATAATCGCTGGAAACTTCTCACTAAACCCACGCCGCAAGAAACCACTACGCTCTTCGCCCACTACAGAAAATACGAAATTTTGAAAATCACAAGCATACATTGCTGGATTTATGAGTACAATGTAATTCGTTGTGAGCACAATGTTATAAACAGGTTGTGGACAAGCGATGTATATTGTACACTTTAGAGACTAACGCATTCAGTTTTGTATACATCGAACCGTACAATATGAGGGCCCGCGACCACTCTCTTCTCGAACAATCCAGACGTTTCGCGAATAGCTCCTGGCGCGCGTATAAAAACAATCGCACTCAGCCGAACGACTCAGTAATAATCAGAGACACACATAAGAGAGTCATATACGATTTGTCAGTATTATCGCGTTTAGCGTCGAAGTGAAGTGTTTACCAATTGTGATACATTCCAGTGTTTAATTATTTAGAAATGGAATCACCTGTAGTTGTGGATAAGCCGCCTGAATACCACGGAAGTGCGTCCTCAAATAATGAGGTATGATAAAACATTTTTCAACTTTTTCGGGGAACCAATTCGAAGTAGTTTCATAATTATGATAGTTCCATAAATAATTAATTTTAAATCGTACAAACACTGTATTCTATGCTGCACATGCATGATTACTCTGAAACTTTAAGTAATTTTAATAAGTAAATTAAATTCTAAGGTTGTTTTAACAGGGTTTCTGACTTTCAAAGTCTACGTATCTCCTGGTGTTATTTCTTCGAGAAAATGTAAATGTAATGTTTTCTGCTTTTTCCTCATATTTTAATTTTTATATATCCATTTTGGATATTGTCCAAGACTCGTTTGGTAGACACCGGCGCGTCGTGTTTTTTTTGGACAAAAATACAAGTTTTGGGCAATGAGGAAAAGAATATATTAACCTTAAAGATAATTGACGTCAACGTCGCACTGAATAATTAGACTTTTGTATTAATCATTTTATTTTTCTTTTTTAGCCTTCAGCGATTTGTCTTGTCGCATTAAATTGGATGCATTTCCTTTCGTTGTCGCTCGATCAAATACTAGACAAAGAAAATTTCAATTTTTTCTAAGCGCTTTTGTTCTTGCATAGTCTGATATGAAAGTTTCTCTATAAGTATATAAACACGTATTTTTGTTCCTATTATTACATAGTATATTATAGCACCATTGGGTCATGCCCCCTTACGGGGTAAGGAGAGACAACCGAGAGCCAGATATCTATCGTTAAAGAACTGCTTACTCTTTTTTTCTTGTTACCACAAGAAATTCTATTATTTTCCTGTTATAAATAAAACTGGGGTCCATTGGTAAACAATAACTGACGCGGCGAGACGGCGCCGTGAGTCACCGGCCGCGCAGCTGTTATCGCAACTCCATTTATAGACGTGTGTTCTTATTATAAATGTTGTTTTTTCGCATTACTAACTCTCTTTCGGACGCAGTTAGCGGGGAGAAGATATGAAATAGCCTTTTGTCCTTATTCAGATATTTTTATCATCATCTTTATCATCATCATCGACATTTACATCATCAACCAGTTTCCCTCTAATTAAGTAAATCTATTCTATCAGTTCTAGATGTTGATCCGCAAATTTAAATCATAAGAGATAAATTTAAAAATAGTCGCTATTCATCAAAACTTCGTGAGTTTCGTACCTTCGATCTAAAACTGTTTCCTTTTTATGATTTCAAGAAGTTCTTTTTTGTATGTTGTACCTATGTAGAGTATCTAAAAATTTTTCTCTTTAAAATTTGTTCCATATCTATATGATCGTATAACATCATACACAAATTACGTTGTTTTTTATTCATGCGACATCCATATACTAAAGAAGACAGAATTTACTAAAGACTAAAGAAATGTCACATAAGAATCTTATATAGTTTCTTTCCAAGAAAATGTTTAACTTTGGCACAACAAACGGTATATAAACATCGCTTCAGTGATTTGTCACAAATTATAATATAGATTCGGTTCTGGTGTTATTGAACTCTCACCCGCCGTGACTCCTCCACTCTTGACGTAAACCTCATTTATAGCCCACTCCTGCGGGAGATAATGAAATCGTGTCTGCCTGCATTTTATCTATTGAGTGGTGGAGTGGCGTTATAAATACAGTCCGATCGTGGCCGCTGGTGGTTGCAATGCGGAATTGATTCTCGGCTTCATGGATCTGATCGGGGTTAGTCATTTTCAGAAAGAGAGAGAGCGATAGACGAAGAAAGAGTTGAATAGGTAATACGGTCTTCGTTACAAGTCGCTGCAATTTTCCTGTGTAATTTTCGTATTCACTGTTCGAAAAACGAGTTCTTTTTGAGTTCGCATCAATTCATACTTTATCATTTGTATTCGTATGTTTCGTGCATAATAAATTTATTTTAACTTATTTCGTCGCGTGCATCAATGTTCTCTTCAACGCATGCAACATTACATTGTAGGCGCGCACATACTTTTCCATATATCGAAATAACCTTACTTCTCGAGTCGTTTGCATCTTTAATTGTTTAAAAATATCTTCCTGCAGCTCCGCGGCCTTCGTGCGTTCGACAAGACTTATTTCCTTGAATTCTCTATCTCATTACAACTTAATATAACACGTCGGGTGATCGCTACCGGTGGTATGAAAGTTTTTTTAATGGATGTCATTATACCATTTACGGTGTACGCCAATAACTTGGGCTGTCCACACGGCGCATGTTTTTATCGGCATATTTTGTTTATATGTGCTCACACATACATTGTATTCTTTAAATATAATTCATCAGTGCGAAGATCGCCTTTTTCTACTTTATTGCCGCTCGTTTGACTTCTATATATGAATAAATCTTCAGAATTTAATTTTTTTCTGAGTAAAAAGCAATGAATTCATAATAGTCGAAAGGTCTGATATTTCGGTAAATTTGTTATCACATGAAACCTGGCAAAATTGGTCGGCTATTCGGGAATATAAAGGGCGGATAATTTCAATGATTTTTTAACCGTCAATTAAATAATTAGAATGAGAGGAATAATTACGCCAGGGAGAAGTTTCGAAAACACGTGTTTCGGAGGAACGAAATCACGTTTCTGTTGACTTTTGCGGCTTTACTGTTAAACGGATACGAAGCTTGCCTAATTGCGTTCTTGACACAAATTTTCGTTTAAATACTTCTGATTATCCACCAAATTAGTATTTTAAAAACAATATGACACCATCAAACGGACAATGAAATCCATAATTAAATAATAGGGCGTGTTCCAGAAAATTCTCATTTTTTTCAAAAGGCAGTAGACGATGGACACGACCTGTGATAAATAGATGTTTAAACCATACAGGATAAATTAAAAAAACACTAGTAAGTGTTATCATAGTTTTTAGATCGCACACAATAACGAAGCTGGCGGTACCCAAATACATATATTGGATACTTATGTGCAAATATTATTAAAACGCGCTGATGATGTCACGTCTATTTATTTGGCTTAGAAGGCAAAATATATCGGATGTATACATGCATTTATAATTATATATATAGCTAAGCGAAGTACGTGAACACTTATTACCTTGCAACATGACGACAACGTGTCACGACGCTCCACCCACGTGGTGTCGCAAATACGGCGCGACGGCTCTGGAAATCATTCGAGTCTTATTTCTTCTTCTTTTTTGTTAAATAGTTATGGTAATCAACGGACGGTCCACCCATATAAAGCTAATGTGATCGTCAACTCGGCCAATGAATCATTATTTAATATGTGGGTCATGATTTGGTTGATTTACCTTTTAGAAAATGTCAGTTAAATTAAATTGTGAAACGTCAAATTGATGTAGATTCGTTTTTGATCTTTTTAGGTTTTTATTATCTGTTTGATTGTAGAGTATATACATTGTAAAGTTCTCCATAGTGCTATACTTTTCAGGAATACCTCTCCCGGTATATTGTTAACATTTAATCGTTCAGATTCACTCATGAATCTGTTGTTCATTACCGTTGGTTGTTCAATGGTTGCCTCGTTGGTCGAATGGTTGTAAGCGCGACTGCCGATCGGGCGGTCCTGGCTTCTAATTCCGGGTCGGGTAATTTTGGATGTTTCTAATTTAGAATTTCTAGTAGTGACTCGGAGTCTGGATCTGTGCCCGGTGTATGGCAATAAGCTCACCACTTATTCCATGCACGTAAACGTAACTGGTGAAGAGTGGGAGTGCACTATACTCTTCTGCCTATTTCTTCGAGGATTACAGGCGTGATGTAGCTATTGTCGATCTATTTGGTTTGTCACTCTATCGTCTATATAAAATTCAGATAATTTATTCACTTGTCAATTTCATTAATATCACAATATTTATAACGTCTTCAAGAATTTTTCACGTCGACGTATTCATTCTCCGATCGTCTCGAATAGATTGCTTCTTTGAGTTTTTTTGTACGTTTGTTTTTTCATTAATATGCTGGGAGGCATTTAGGCGGTCGATGACTCTTGATTGCATCATTATTTGTGTTAGCGTAGTGTCGTCATATCATCCTCCTGTTTTGACAATGGTCTCGAAGTTTTTCATTAATTGTTAATCAACCGATTACGCAACTTCACGGTTATTGAAAATTTTCATCGTAATTCTCAAGTCTAATCTGTTCATATTAGAATTTCATAATAGGGTTACGTGTGAAGTCTCTTGAAGTATAACGTTGTGTTCTCTATTGACAATTGTCTTTTCAGTTTTTTTCCATTAATTCTCCAATTAATTGTTCCAACAACTTAGAGTATTAGGAAACTGAAAGCATAATTTAGTCGTATTATATTTACTTGCGATATTTCTTGTACTACAACATTGTTTCCTATAAAGTTTTTCAGTTTTATAGCAATCACGAGAACCGCCGCGTGCCTCTACGCGCAGTTCTATTATTATTGTTGTTGTAGGTTTTCCGACAACCGACCACCTCTCTGCTCGTGACGCAGCATCACACTTTTTGTCCACATCGCCTCTTCGCACGCTGATGTCATCTCGCTGCATCTGATACGTGTGCGACAATATGATTATTGTCAATGATGTCGAATGTCAAACAGTCGATATATTGTGCGTTCGTCACGCTAATTAACTCTGTACATTCTGAATATTTCGTTTTGAGTTTTAGCTGTCTGATACGTATACAGTTTAATTCTTAGTGTTGGATAGAAGTTGTATTTCTTTAAATTTTATACCACATACATTGACTATGTAGAAAGCCCGAGAACTTAACATAGGAAACAAAATGATTTAAACACTGTATGATTTTTCCGGTTTAGACATATAAAAGCAATACCAGAAATAGTACCTACTAATATTTTGGTACGAAAATTAAATACCAGGATGTCGTTTATCGGTGTCTTATTATTCGTAAAATTGCGTGCGTTCAAGCAATACCTATAGTTTTATTTCCTTTTGTCCATAACATGATCGCGTCCAGAATTTTCTTATAAACACACATGATAGTGTGATGACCGTGACAGATATTCAGATATTCACACCTTTGATTTGCTGGGAGATTTAAATTCTGGGGCGTTTTAAAAGATTTACACATATTTTTAGATTTTGATTTCAGTTATATACTGAGCGTGTATCTCTTCCTCGATTTCCTTTTAATTTCTTCGATTTGAAATTTAAAATCCCTTACAGATCTTGCCAGCATACTATAAGATAAATGTCTTATGATTTTTTTTTTATATTTTTTTACATTCGGAAGTCAGTAACACGTTAAACATTTTTGAAACCGTGTAATAATTTCCCAATATGAGGCATGGCTTACGGACTAATTTTGATTAACTAATTAATTATTTGACAGCTTATACACTATCTACATACACAAAGAATCTGACGTGACGATATACCACAATGCTAGCAAGGCTCAGACATATGTACATGTGTAACTGAAAGCGATGACTAGTCTTGTTTTTCGTAATGCCACTAACACACAATAGGTATATAAAAATGCATGCGAAGTAAGAAACGCCCACGCTGAAATTATTTATAAACCAGTCGTTCCACGAAGTGTATCTGATCGAATGCATGCACGACGATGTAATTATAAATTGCTGCGGTATTTATTTTTTAGTCGCTCACTACCTTCTAAGCATTTAAGAACCACATTACAATATTGAATTATTTATATATACTTTGAAGGTTAAATTATTGCCAACAGTATTATCTGCTAGTCAGTCCCTAGTGAAAGATGTAAAGTTGTGGCGGATGTGAAACAAATGAAAGTGATTTCATCTATGCTATAAACTATATCATTCAGTATTATGTTTTGTGTCAATCGTATCGGATTTCACGTTGGACTCAAGTGTACTTGGACATAGTTGGTGAACTCTCTCGCTATTGTGTGGTAAGTGGCCAGCGCGACCGGTGAAAGTAGAGACTACACTATTTGTAGAATTTTCAATTTGATGGAATATCCGTGTAATGCATATTTTTGCATGTAGATCTGTAAGGATAGAGACTAGCTCTTGGTGTTCTCTGTCTGCCACGTAATGAACGTAGTGTGACGCCATAAAAATAATAATTATTTTTGTACCTTAAACAATCAATTAAATTCCGCGATTTGAAGGTCTTTATACTTAGTGTAATAGTAAATTATAATAAATTTTTCAAACCAGATTTTTCATGTTTGTCGATCAGTACCTATTCTATAACAGCATAATGTGTTATAACTACTATCAAAGCTCTATGCTCAAAGTTCTATCACACAGTGTTTACGAATTCGAAATGAATTTGTGCACCGACAATTTATCAATAGTACTTTACTCATTAATTATAAGTCGTTGTATAGAATTAATTCTAAAAATGGCGCTATCAAAAGTGTGCCCTCGACGGCTCAAAATGAGCGCGACAATGATCCGTGAAGCAATTAATCAATGGAATACAAAGAATATCTTGACATCATTAGCAACACTACTGGCCTGTAACTGCTACAATTTGTCATGTTTCGTTCTTCCTAATCACAAGTATGGTAACGCAATAGTTGGAGTCAAAGCAGTGGGAGAGGGGGGGGGGGGGGGGGTGTCGGTTTTATCATCTTATTTTTTTTAAGAGGGC
>DWMG01001275.1:0-15625 GCA_018244855.1 Elbella merops
TGCGACCCCGTACAGGTCCGAAACTAGTCGTGCTATCCCGAAAAACGCCGTGAGTTAAGCCGATACATTTATGTGGGATTGCTAATGTTTGTATCGGAACGTATGAGTGAGTGTATGAACGGTAAGACGAATGAAGGACGAAGGAAAGGAGCGAAGTGGGGACAGACGACGTGTGCGCGCGCTACTGACAACGGTGTTCGGAGTGTGTTAATTGAAGTGTGAACAATAAAGTATTTAATAAAGTTCGCAAGTAAATTTCATTTGCCAACAAAATATTCCCACATTTATAAACATGTGTATAAACACTCACGAAACATTTAATAGTAAAATGAAAGCAAGCTAAGCAATTTTGGATTGTCATTGCCTAGTAATATTTGATAACTAAGGGCCGAAATTCTATGTCCACTAATCTGGACGTATAATTATAACAGCTGTGGTAGTATTTTCATACGCTGAAATCTCAATGGTCTAAAAACTGTTTATTATATCTATAAAACTTACACTCGGCCTTTGTGCATCTTTCTCCTAGTACATGAAGACTGGTCGCCAAAAATGTCAAGACGACAATGGCAATGCAGACTATTCCTAAGGTCCTTGCCGATCCCGAGAGTGGTTGAGGATCAGCCGTGGAACACCAACTCGCTGTTATCACCTCTGCCTGTAATGCGACACAGTATTTTAAATACAAAAAAGTCGCAAGATCAATTTAAATATTTTAAAGTAATTAGTTAAACGGCCTGTCTATTTAAAACAAAAAAACATTATATCCGAGTTGCCTCGCCCTCGACTCAACCCGTGTCGCGACCAAATCGCATTGTTCGCTAAGTTCGATCTTTTTGCGGTGATCTTGTTGCCCTCCAACTGTTTCAGCTAATATTTATCTATGTGTTACCTTTTTTCCAAGCATTTTACGTCATATTGTTGTTTTGGATTCGGTCTTTTTTTGTAAGAGCTATGGGTCGCAGCCTTCTAAAATATATATTTTGTCTCTTTTCCTTTTTTGTTACAACTTTCAATATTCCTTCCTATGAACATTTTATTGAATTCTGACCACTTACATCCATACCGTACTCCTGGACGCTGTCGTTGACGCACACCTGCGCGGCTAACCGCCAGTCGCCTGCAGCATCTGGTGTCCCACATTTCGAAACGCAAACTCCTCGGTGGATGAGTGTCCGGTTGTAGTGCTTGAGAGTTACGTTCGAGTATTCCTGTAGAGCAAGATAAGAGAGTTTGTTAATGGTCTTATGTAAGTAGGCCCAGAAAAATATAGAGGATGGTCGTCCTAGTAAATAAAGCAATTAACGTTAAATTTTACGATCTCGTTAAACCGGACGCTATAAAACTAATTAACAAATTTACATGTAGTTAGTCAAATACCTATAATATGTTAATATTTTTATACAAATGTATGAAAAAAATTATGTTAGTTATTGTTGCGACGTCTCAAACCAGTTAGGAAATTGAAATAAATTTCGTTCAGTTTTGAATGGAAGCTGGCGATCCAAATACTTTATCTACAACCATTTTTGATATTTCTAAAGAAGACTGCCAAGCTTTTGATGAAGAAGACTCTTCAGTACTTAAACATTTTTTTTGTATGCAACTATACATTGTGTAAATGGCACCTACATATACGACACACTCGTACATACATTGATGTACCGATATCCATAGTAAACATTAGATAGTATCTAACAAGATAACTGTAAAACCTGCATGTTGACAATTGTCCTTCAGATCACATCGATTAACATTCCTAACGGAGCCAGTGTTGGCCGATAGCCAATACACGCCTTCTAGAATTAATTTAATCCCTTATTCTCAACTGCAGAGTTACTGGACACTTTTTGATGCGTCGAAATTTCTAAATTTTTTTCTTTTCCAGTTACAACCGTTTTGTGACCTACTGTTATAGTACGCATGTCTGAAGAGACTCATGAATGTGGTAGACTCGCAATAGGTCTCTGCGTACCTCTTACATGATTAGGACTAATGATACATAATATATATGACGATATATATGATACATAATATATATACGACATACGACATACATATTCATATTCATACGACGACTTATTAGCCTAAAATTTCTACTAAACTCTAAACCAAGGAAGGAAAATAACGATAAATGACACGCACACGTAAGCTAATTGATCCTAAGTATATACCTACATGTATACAAGCGGAACTTACAGATATCGTCCTGCCCGAAAAAGCAGTATGCTGTAAATATGTTAATTTAAATACAAAAAATTACTTTTTTTTTTAATTTTGTGATACCATAATTATTCCACGTTTGTGTAAACAAATAAAATATATGGAAAGGACCACTCAAAATTATATAATATTGTCAATTGTTCAGCAAATAAAATTTGGTGACACTCCGACCGCAGCGCCATCTACCGGTTTCATTTATGAATTCGAGCCTTGCAGGGACCCACTCGAAAGGACACAAAAATGTCATTAAAATGATTCTGTGAGATACAGACAGTAGCGCCACCTACCGGGTTCAATTATAAACGCTTCTATAACGTATGATGTATATACGTATAACACGTGTACATAAACGTAAATAAATAAACATGTGCAAAATAAATTGTAGTCTCATATTTAGAAATCGAAACACAGCGCCATGATACATAAAAATAATAAATATTATAATGATTTGTCATATAGAAAATAATTATTTTCCAATAAAAATATCGCGGTAATTAATATAGTAAATAATTAATATATATTTTAAAAAGAACAAAGTTACATAACTACTGTGTGAAATTTCACTAAAATAGATCCAGTACTCCCGGAGATTAGTCCGGACAACATCACGACACCAGTTTTTTTATATAAATACATATTATGAGCCTGATAGATGTAAAAATAAACTTAAATTATCTCGCTATCCTTAGTCTACGTTAAGGGAAATACTAATGTTCGACACGTTTATTTTTAGCGCGTAAAAATATTGTTTATCTAGGCAAAATTAAGTTATGTACAATATAAGGTAAAATATATACATATGTATTATCATTACATCGCCGTAAAATTCATGTAGGTATGTACGAAAGTATATATTTATGCGAATAAATATTTTTGTCTCAGTACCGGTAAAAGCTTGAGCGCCGCTGCCCGCTGCAGGTAGGCAGGTTGCATCACATCAGAATCGTATAGATTGAAGAGTGATCACATACCACTCTGCAAGTTGTTATTATTGAGAAAACATTAATTCCTCAGTCTGGTTTGCCTTGGAGGGCCGTGGGGTCAAAGGCGGCCACTCGCGGCTGCTATCGTATACCAAAAATACTACATATGCATTGTAGTGCGCATTAATCAATGTTCTGTACATGTTTATGTTCATATGACTTATTTCTCTTCAGTGGTTTAAAATAGTTTAATCAACAACGGTTGGAGTGAAAGTCTTACATTATGACAGGTATTACAGTTTATTTGTTTCGGGAAATTTAGTATTTAGGTATTTTATTAGTATTTAATTTAATTATATCTGAACATGTCGAAAAGCCATTGCACACTTCTACCCACATGACGTGTGCCTATTCCAAGTGTCGTGCTATCGATACTAAGCCTATGCTAAACACACTTTATTGAATCACAAAACACTTCTAGAATAATCATTAACATCGTGACGACAACTGTGTGACACGCGGCGACAGTTCCGTGATGCTGTCGATTGGAGCCCATTCAGCTGCAACTGCCCGTCTTGTAACAATTGACGGGATATGGGGAGAGTAGAGTTAAATGCGACGTTCGGTTTCTAACAATCTATCACACGCCCCACATATGCATAAAGAAATTAAATTTATGTTTATCTTCACTAATAAACAGATATCGTAAAATATTATTGTTTTATGAGTACCACATCGGCTGTTACCTGTACACGTAGCGCGGCGCATACAGAGTACTTCAGCTTTTCTTGTTTCTGTCTCTGAAGCTAATCTATATAAAAATTTTAATTGTGCGTGTAATTCTTAACTTTTTCAGCATACTCTTAATACTATCGATATCCTCAAATTAAAAACTGACATACGGGCCTATCGTCTATTCCCGCCATTTTCAATAATCAAAAATGGCTGCCGGTTTCTTCCATAACTTGCCTATGTGTTACAAATGTTGGATTAGATAATGTGTAAGCACTCTACATAAAGCTTAGCTAACGCAGTAGCTAGGACCAGTACACCTGTCGGAGTTATCCTTGACACGGTTCAGGTATAGCGACACACGGTAGGTACACTTTGTTCTGCAGCGGAATGTTCAACACGAATGCTCTCTGGCTGGTGTATGTATTCCATTATAAGTTATTGATGGATAAAGTTTTTAAACCAATAACAGTAAAATAATGATAATTATTATTAGTGTTATATCACTACGGCAAGTCCATTACGTGGTAGGCAGGGAGCAGCGAAATAGCAAATTGTTGATATTTGAAAGAAATTAGTTGAGCGCTAATGCAAGGAACAAATGGATGATATTACATAACCTGCAAGTTCTTCTAGCAGGACTGCTAAATACACTGCTGATTAGAAGAAAAAGTGAGTATATAGACTAGGTATATACCTATACACTAGCACTATGAAAATGGCCAGCAAGCTGTTTGAAGTACTAATTAGGTGGAGTAATATTGGTTATATAATGTGTCCGCGACATTGATTCAGGTGCTCAAGACTACGACGCCATATCAAATCGTAAAAAGTATGATCCTAAAACGTGCGGAAATTTGTCACGTGTTTCACGTCGCGCGTTCAGCAGCAATAAACGTACTATTTGATATCTTTTGAGTTTGGTTTAAGACAGCGGCTGTATAAGATTAAGGTACATTTCTATCAAAAAAAAATAAAGATTATGAGTAATTATTATTTTAAGAATTAATTAATAATTCCGACTCTCACTACCACGATTCACTTGCTATGTTATACGTCCCGCCCTGATATAGAATGTTACTAATTGCTGAATATTTTATATCAGTAGGTATATGTTCAAAGCTTTAAATTGCGTGATAAAAATAGCTCTCCCTACTAATAAATGGATAGATGCATCAATTAAATAAACAGATGAATATAACTTCCTATTGCTCTCCCCTAAAAAACGTAACTTCACGGATGTTATCCCAGAAGGGTAGGCAAAGGAGAGTAATACACTCCCACGTTTCATCAGTTATGTTTGCGTCCTGTGAAATAGGTGGTGAGCGTATTCCCATACACTGAGCACAGATCCAGACTCCGAATTACTATTCAAAATTCTACATTAGAAAATTCCAATAGTATCCTTCCCGGGATTTGAACTCAGGACCTCCCGATCGGCAGTCGCGCTTGCAATCACTCGACCAAAGAGGCAGTCAATGCTCTCCCCTATAATAATAATAATACTTAATAATCTAAAGACAATAATTCTTTTACCAATAAAATTGGGGTTTCTACTCGTACTAAACGTTTATTTTGTATAAAAATTATTTTTGTATAATTTGTGACAACACAGACGAAAATACTTCATTGTCAAATAGTTTAATCTCTCTATGATTCATCTTAAATAAACCTGCTAACCACAAAGATAGCAACCGCTCTATGGTTAGCAATCTGTACGCTTTCGCAAAAACATAACCCAAATTCGAAGGTTACCTAAGCATAGTTTGAAGAATATAACAGTGGGTCAAGTGGAGAGGTGCAGGTTCGCTCCGAAGACGAATATATTATTTTGTATTGTGAAGCACACGCTTGTTATTGCTGGGTCTGGGTGTTTATCAATTGTTTGCTCGCCATAGCACGCGGTGCTCCGCTCGTGTCGAATAGCTGCGTGCGAATATTACCAACACATTGTTATTTTTAGTGCAACATTTGTAATAGTTCGTCTTACTTTATTTGCTAAGTTACATAATATTTTGTTGATCACTTTCTGTTGATCCGCCTTTACAATATCGACCAATATTATAAGTATGATCACGCTCATTTCGCACAGTGGCAAGCAGTGACTACATATTTCCACCGATTACAGACCTAACCCATTTCTTGACTTCCTCTACTTTCATTGCAGTCGTCGTACAGACTCGTCTATTAACGACCCTGTTCACCAGAGTGACCTGACCTTCTGTTACGACATCTCTGTCGTAATATCAATCTCCAACATTTCCAACCTTCATGGGTTCTCACAAATATCTCGATACATTCCACGTAAGCGACAAAACATATTTGATTAACTTTTTTAACTCAGTCAGTTAGTATCTATCTATCTATCTAATACCTTTAAACGAGCAATTCTTATCTATATGTATATATATATTCGGAATCTCGGAAACGGGTCCAACGATTTTCATGAAATTTTTTATGGAGGAGGTTCGGGGGCGATAAATCGATCTACCTAGGTTCTCAGGCAATATAAATTGGCTTAGTGTTGTTTAACAACATCATCTACTAAAGTAGGTTTAGTGTTGCTGTGTCGGTAAAGCAGTTAGATGCTCCCAATAAAAAATAATTAATTAATTAGTAACATAAAAAAACATAACGTCACGCCTGTAATCCCCGAAGAGATAGGCAGAGGAGTGGAGTGCACTCCCACGTTTCACCAGTTACGTTTATGTCCCATGGAATAGCTGGTGGTGAGCCTGTTGCCATACACCGGGCACAATACCAGAGTCCGAGTCAGTATACTAGAAATTCTAAATTAGAAAAATCTAGTAGTACCTAACCCGGGAATTGAATCTAGGACCTCCCGATCGGCAGTCGCGCTTGCAACCACTCAACCAACGAAGCCAACCTTCTGTTTCGTTGTCTTAATTTAAGTCGAGCGCGCATTGGTCGAGATGGGCCTACATGACAAACACTATCTGTTTCCTTCCCGGTAATATTCTTATGTAGTAAAACCTCGTTATTTTAATGCTGCTGTCCTTTTACCACCATCCAAAAAAGACACATATGCTTTTGCTTTCGATCGAAACATTTTTTCAGCTAATTAGCTTTGTGATTTTTTATTAACCATTCACCAACGTCATAGAATAATTATCATTGCAACCAGCAGTGTCCAGAGACGTGTAAATCTGTCAGGCACGTCCAGCGCCGCGAGTCGCGACACCCGATAGCTGTACAAGGAAACGACATAGTTGTTTAGCATAGTTACTCAACTAAGGTCCAGTACACATTACAATACATTAATATATCTGCTAAAACTTTATTATGATTATAAATACGAGTATTTCCATTCTAAAATTAACATAGAGTTGCCATAACACCACACGCATATATTATTTTTTTTACGGAACGAGATATAAACCTTGATATACCTACATAAATAATTGCTACACAATTATCATATTATTTTAATTGGGCCTGCCCGAAGACGGAGGAATTTTGTGAGCCTAATATGTATTCTAATGTTACTTTCATAACCTTCGCTTATTGTTAGATCAGTGGCCAGTTACGAAGCTTATATTTATTAAATATAATATTACTTGTATAATAATACTTTATTAAATATGATAATAATTAAATATAATAATAATTAAATATAATAATAACTAAATATAATAATAATTAAATATAATAATAATTAAATATAATAATAATTAAATATAATAATAATTAAATATAATAATACACCAATATAGCCGTCGCTTAGGTATGTCAGTTTGTGTGTTTGTACGAATGTTACTCGATTGCAATATCTGTAGTAGTAAAGAAAACTACATAGGTAGTACTACTACTAACTCACAAGGTCACCTTTTACTAACATGTTTAATAAAATTTTCATAATTGTTGTTGAGTGAAAGAATAACTATTAAATTTCGTTTTAATATTTAATTATTGCGCACGAATGAAAAAAAAATTTAAACGTAATAAACTAATACGTAAAAAAATGCAACACCACGCCTGTAATTCCCGACGGGCTCGGCTGGGTGTGTAATACCCATATTTCACCAATTACACAGATCCAGACTCCGAGTTACTACTAGAAATTCTAAGTTAGAAAAATCCAATAGTACCCCACCCCGATATTGATTTTAGGATCTTCCAACCGGCAGTGGCGCTTGTAAGCACTCGACTAACGAGGCAGTTAACTTGAGCATAAAAAAATATTACATATAATTAAGATAATTTTAAACATAGATAAGGAAAAAAGGAGAGGAAATATGTAATTATTTACAGTATAATGTGTGTAGCATCTAGATGTTTCCATAAGGGCACATTTACACTTTACGGTTTACCGACACGGTTGTCGCATGCGGTTCCCTTCGAGCAATCGTTGGAGCGGGCCGCTACGTTAGGAACGACGTGCTGGAGCGCGACTTAAAAGTAGAGCCACTGGATGAGTTTGTGGCCCGGTTGGCAAGGCGTATGTCGGCCCGCTACTAGTTTCGGTGACCCGCATGTGAACCATTTCTTAATACGCCCGCACATGCAAATATTTATACACGTATATATAGATTTTTAATGACCCTCATAATTTTGTTTTCTATTTACAATAACAGCATTAACGAGTGCTAGTATTTGTGCCAGGATTCTGATGCACAAGCATCCGACTCTAAAACTCAGTGGCAATATCAAAGTAATTTACAATTAGCTTAGATTTCTTTAATAGAAAAAACTTGCAATAAGCACAATATACTCAACACGTCGTCGCAAGCATTCTACATGCAACAAGCAGACAGTCATACCTTGAGGAACTGCAGCAGGGTGGACGAGTCAGCGCGCAGCACGGCGTCCACCATGCAGTATACGTCCCCCGGACGGCGACACGACGCCCAGTTGTCCAGCCCGTACAGGGCAGGCAACGACGCGTACGTTGTCTCTGTCAAGAAACGAGGAAAGAATATAAGGAACTTTCGTATACACAGCTTTAACACAATATTTGGCGCTTGGTGCTCTCCGCCTACACCGTTACTACCGTTACCGGTAATAATTGGATAACATATTAACATATATCTTCGGATTTCATCCTTGGTATTTATATTTGGTTATTTCTCTTTAAACATTCCCTAGATACGTAGTATTCCGTGGAAGTACTTTTTTCTTACTTATTATATTAAGTCATCATCATCATCATCATCAGCCTATCTTAGTCCACTGCTGGACATTGGCTTACACCTCTTACCCCCTTATATTAAGTACATTGTCCAAACGGAAACTACTGTTATTATAAAACATGTAAGAACATATATTAAATAAAAATTATAGGTTGTTATAGTTGTAGTTCAATTATTGAATTCAGGGTTTAGAGTTCAATCAGACTGTAGTAATCAGTCTGGTGAAAAACATAGTGGAAATAACGAATCTTTACATATATCATCTATGTACAAACTGGTATATTAGAAAAAAGATTACATCCAAGCTCTGCACAACTGTTTTTCCGGTCCCGTGAGAACAATGTGACTAGTCACTGAGCATTAACTAAAACATCCTAAAAACGGTTTAAAGTTTTTCACCGGGTTACGTATATTTGAGATAACGAACAGGCGCGCTAACCATAAGGTTTGGTTTCAGCTTTGCATTTAAGTTAATTTACTGCATTTGAGTTAATTTACTGTACAGCCACGAAATCTATATCATCATCATCATCATTATCAGCCTATTCGCGTCCACTGCTGGACATAGGCCTCTCCAATGGCACGCCACTGAGCTCGATCTATATATTTTATTTTTTCGAAATCTATACATTTTACTAATTTCATCATTTCATCATCAGCCCGTCATCGTCCACTGCCAGGTGAAAGCCTCTCCAATAATAGGCCGTTTTACTAATCAATTTTAACGATTTCTAAAGCGGTATACACAAGCTGACAAGTTGACAAATCCTGGCAAACTCTCAGCAGATTATCGCACTACCTGTTTCGATATACCTAATAATTGTAGGAGTCAAATTATTTGCAGGTAGTTTTTTGCAGTGGACAAACCGGTTGACTTCCTGCACTGGGATGTGCAGATCGTGAACTTCGCAATAAAGTACGTACTTGTCTGTAATGTCACCACCAGCAGCGCAAAACGACCAGATTAGGACTTTAGCTAATACATAATTATTCATTTACGAAACATATTCACCGTTAACATCTGCCGCTGCGTCGACTGTCGCCGTGTAACTTATTACGACACTAAGGATCACTGTTATTCTTTGGTTCCACATTTTGCAATTGTACCACTGTTATGTAAATATTATGTCTAAAAGCTGGTTCACTGCACACACATATTGTAAATTGTACGCGGTAATCTACACTTTTTTCACTATCACTGTTGACATTCATTTGTTTCACAATTGGTAGCAGATAGGAATACTGTACTCATTTGAAACAAAGTATTCATATTATTTAATTAAAATATAATTATAATACTTGGAATTGTAATTGTATAAATCAAATTAACTTATGTATATATTATAGTATTTCATATATATAAAACACATAATTTAATATTGTTCCAAATCAATAATATAATGTACAAATATTTATAATCGTTATCGTTCCACTGTTAGACGCGGGTCTTCTCTGAAAATGGGAAGGGTTAAGGCCACGGTATGCCACGCTGCTCAACTGCTGTTAGCCCTCAATATCCCATAGAAAACATTATGAAGCATTACAGCTCATGTTTTCCTTCAGCGTCATATCAACAGATATTTAATCTTACAAACGCACATTTTATAAAGAGATGCACGCTAGGTTTAAAACCCCGGACCTACGTAATGGAAGGCTGAGTTACTAGACTGTGACCGCCCCTATTAGCAAGACAGATAATATTTTAGGCATTGCATCAATTGTATGATATAATATAGGAGTGATTATAACCATCCGAATCGTAATAGTATTAGGCAATAGATGTTTGTCAGGCGCCGGGTTGCGAAGGTTGGTCGCAGTAAAAGTGGAACGAAAGATCGCCTTGAGAACGTTGAATACAAATATACACCTAAATCACACACTCACTAATAATACATAGTTTATTGTACTATTAACAATTTTTTAAAAATTAAATCCCGGCTTTAATTTTTAAAAGTAAAAAAAAAATTTAAGCAATATTATTTTGACAACTTTGATTTTTATTTCCTCTACATTATCACCAGAAAATATATGTATTTTGTTTTGTCCATATAAAAAAATTAAAAACTCATTTAAATAATTTTTGATACATTTAATTTAATTTCCTTTAAATTATGACAATTATATTTTATTTAATTCTATATCATATTAAGAATAATCAACGTATTAATATGCGGTAAATTAAAAAACAAAAGAATTTAAATCTTATTTTTAATTAATAAATAAATATTTAATTTAATTTAATAAAGTATAAAATCGATGAATAAACAATTGTAATTAAAGTTAATTAGTTTACGTTAATCAACGATTTTACGTTACCGATGCGTATAGTAGGAGAGATTCTGGTCCTACAACACACAAGCTGGGCGCGGGTGGCGGCCGACTGCGGCCCGCGAGCGGGGACCACGCGCGGCTGCACGCTGGCCCACGGTGGCGCGTGTTGCGTCACGCGCCTCCACACATCGCACTCCAAATCGGTCAAGTTCGAGACTCCATCTCGGTTAAGCCTATTACAATTTATTTTATAATTAAAAAATACTGGCAGAACACAACCGGGTATACGAATACAAATCATGCAAAGACATACAGTACTACATAGTAGGGCAGATAGGAATACAAAAATACTTTGGTAATGTGAAGTATTCAACTTGAGAATTGTCAAAATGAAAGCTCCCGCTAGCTGCCTACACATTTTAATTAGTTGCGCTCCATTGTGGGGCTTAAACGTAACTGTTGAACCGTGGGAGTGTACTATGCTCCTGTGCCTACCCCTTCGTGAATTACAGGACTGAAGTTACGCTTATTTTATATACCTAATTCCGCCCAGTATTTCTACGCACGTATTTCTACGTAATTTCCGCCCAGATTAATCACCTGGTCCTCAATATTTATAAACTTAATGTCTGAAAAAAAATAACAACATATTTTACAGATGTCGTGTCCCTGGAGCTACCTATAGTATCTTTGTCTGACTTTCCATTCGAGACGGTGGCCATGGATGACATCTTCAAATCCTTTATATAGAGTAAGAGTCCATTAGAGTGGATTGGATCGAATAACCTGTTAAAAATGAGCGTCCATTAATAAGTTGTGGTGATTTTAGAGTTTTTTCGACCCTCTTCCCCTCTTCAAGTGTTTTCGTGAAATATTGCTCAACCCCCTCCTCTACAATCCAATCTCGCATGAGATTTTTTAAAATACATAATTGTATCTAGTAAATGTAACAGATTTAGTCTAAAAAGTAAAAAAGGCTTAATATTTTTGCTTAAGACTAATCAAGACCACTAGGACTAAATAGGCTAGAATCGCAGTGAAAAGTAAACAAAAAAAATACTTAAATTGTTAGTACTAAGATTTATAAAATCATAAGATTAAATACTTTTTTTCTTTCAATTTGCTTTGATTCTTGGGAAAAACAATTACGTGATATTTGCCGAGACCTTCCTCCTCCCAAAGTAAAATTAGATGAGATTCGACTTGACCTCCTCCCTTACTTGAACGCCTGACGGAATTAATGGACGCTCCTCTAAGAACTGATCATGGTAAGAAGCGATCTGCGTAGGGGCGGCTTCATACCCTGATAAGACGCCAACAAGGATTAAGGCCATACTGCGCCACGCTGGCCAAGTGCGGGTTGCGCGGGACCGACTAACTGATGACAGTTATCTTATTCCTGCCGTTCTCTTATCGTTGAATACTTACCATGTTATTCACACCATTGGTTAAACTAACAATGGAACGAATTAAATAAACTTAATTGATCTATTATTAAAAGTATGACTAGGCGAAAGGCCGTGTACTTTAGATTTCATGTAAATACATAACTTAAGCATGCCTACGAAGGTACGCCCCCAGTGCGCCTCATTTATAAACTTGAGCAAACATACTCTTACGATTGTTAAGATAGGCGCAGCTGTCGCGCTTAAAGATAATTTTATTAAATAATAATGATAATGATAATTTAATCGACCCATTATAATTCTCCACTGTTGGAATATGGGTCTCCTCTTATATAAAGAGGGTTAAGGCCATAGTCTGCCACGCTGGCCAAGTACGGGTTGGCAGACTTTTTTTTTTATTCTAAGGTGTGCAGGTTTCCTCACGATGTTTTCCTTCACTCTTAGCACCTGATATTTAAATTTAGAACGCACTTTTGTACAGAGGTGCGCGCCATGGATTTGGACCCAGCACCCCGGTGTGAGGGGCTGTATTCTTAACCACTAGGCTATCACTGTATTATGCACACTTAAAGTAACTTTAACACTTACAGTGATTGAGCTATTATTTGACTATGATATTCTCTGCTAGAGAGAGGTGTCATAACGTTGAGAAATCCTTAAGATCGTATTGATATTTACGCTTTTTTGATCGAAATTTGTTTTTAATATGTTGTAGTGAATCAGTAGTAGCATTAAACTGTTTTATCGTATTAAGTGCCACATCACTCTTACCTAACGACCGTAGAAGCCCCCAAAAAATGTGGAACACCACGCCCCTAACAGATGTCAACATTCACTGGTCAATTCCGAATTCCCTGTATGGTGAACCGGCATGATGGACGCACGTTAGCACTCTGGTATTTGTTGGAACAGGAAATTCTCTAGCTGTGCAAATAATTCTCGCCAACTAAAATAGATTATCTAACATTAAAGCTATCGGAAAATTACGATCATTAGAACATGCCAACGCCAAGAGAATTTAGGGTAAAAATGAAAGGCCTTACATAATAAAGGGGAGATTGCAGTTAGAAATAATATAGGGAGAAGAACTAACTAAACCACAGGCATGCGGAAGGAAACACGGTAAAAAGAAAAAAATATTGATATTAAAAACACGGTATTTTGGTACGTTTAAGTAATTAACAAGTAATGGTTAGGCAGCTTTGACGAATGTTTAAATAAAAACCTAAGACAAAAACGGACGTGTGACGACCCAGTGACATTTGTCAACAAAAAGAGCACTACAAAGAAAATCGAGCGTGGTATCTATGGACATGTGATGTCTGAGACTTGCTAAAACAATAATAAAAATCTGGGTGAACTTCAAAACACGATACTTGAGAAGGGGCAGAGTTGCCCCAAGATTCCATAAACCATTATCAGTGACAAGTTCAAAATTTGTCTGGTCATGCCGACTTCAACCGGGAAGCGGATTCGAAGCAAAGAAGAGAAACATTCGCTATTTAACTTTCACTTTTTATCATTTTTCGCTATCAAACTTTTCATCAATTTACCTAGAGTCAAATTACTCTTGGTAAATTCACATCTAGTTATCAGCTAAATAAATTATTGCTTCATAGTCATATTGTTTTTTCTTTTGTAATAACCAAACCGAATTAGAATTATTTACCAACGATGATACCTTAATTTAATTAATGATGTTTATTTGTTGACACAATTTGTCAAGCCTTAAGAAGCAATTGATAGCAGCTGGTTAAAGCAGCTCTTCGAAACCAGCAGAATATAATTATCCTGTACGGTCTTTAATGCTACTTTCATATATTGCCTACTGATGTTGAGCTAGCCGTGCTCACAGATTTTGCTATAACATGAGGCACTAATTTCATTTTTGAGATTTGAAAAATTCTAACTCTGAAGTGTACAATACCTAATAGATTGACATATTATAACTCGCAGAACTTAACGGGGTACCTCGCTATGATGAGGTAACTGCAACTGATCGCAATAAAAGCATAAATATATCATTTTATCATGTTTTTAATGTTTTTTTTTAATTAAAACAATATACGTATAACGAGTACAGATATTTGGCACTCCATGTTCTCTGCGTGACCCGTAAGGGACTTGGCGGAATGATATATATTTATGTACGTACTACGAAGTTACTAGCTGTACTGTTGGCGTTGACAAGCGAAGTCAGGTCGCGCAGGTTAAGGAAAGCGCATCCCTCGCAAGTGCCAAGTTGATTTCTGCGTGTCATACCTTTGAATAGTGACTTGTGGAAACGAGATTTTTTATTCAATTTCTTCACACATGCCGTAATTTAAGACACACAAGTGTCTGACGTACTCCCTGCGTCACACTCACTAAAAATTCGTACTTAATGTTAGCGGGCACCGCGCTAATAGCTTCTGTAATACTTAATACCTACCCTGTTTCAGACAATTCTACTCAACAGTACAATGCAAGAAATTTATGGTGCAGGTATCTGAACATTAACAATCTTTCTTTGTGACTGGCCCGTTGGTCTGCCAGTAGCTAGTGAATCGAACTGCTGAGGCAGGACACGTGGGTTCGATTCGATAAATCTTTGCATTGTAATACTATTTTTATTACAATGTTTTCGGGAAAGAATAATTATACCAAAAACTAACCCATATTAGCCAATGTGCATCAAAGTAACTTTAATATATAAAAATAAAACACTACGGTATAAATAAGGGGAATGGTTGTCTTATTGAACCTACAAAGTTTCATAGATTTTGATTTTTCCAACTTAAAATTATAGATTTAAATTTTTGCCACTT
This sequence comes from Elbella merops, assembly GCA_018244855.1. Classification (NCBI taxonomy): domain Eukaryota; kingdom Metazoa; phylum Arthropoda; class Insecta; order Lepidoptera; family Hesperiidae; genus Elbella; species Elbella merops. The sequence goes on from DWMG01001275.1 coordinate 15,513, forward strand.
ATTCTCCCATGCATGTGGTTAAAAGTTGACAACCGATTAATATTATTTGACAGTAGTCTCTCAAAATGTCAAATTAAAAATGTAAAAATAATATTAAAATTATTATATAGAGA
>DWMG01001276.1:0-15621 GCA_018244855.1 Elbella merops
TGTGGAAACACTAATAAAATGTTTGCTACATGTCTATGTCAAGGTTTCAACGCTTTGTGAAGTACTAGGTGCATTTTATTTAGACAACATTTATTATTATTACACTTGCCTTTAATGAAAACTACTTTAAGGAGCTAAATGGAACGTTAAATTTTGACAAAAACAAAAAAATCTACGAGATAAATTATGAATTTAAACTCATTTTGTTAGTAGTTTCAATGTAATAGTCTATATAATAAAATCCATAAGTTTTTTTCTGAAATAATAATATAATGTTAAGAGTCGAAATAAGCAATTGTTAATGTCATATTTGAATTTACGTACAGACGCTTTACAAATCAGCGATTCCCAGGCGTTCGATAACCTTTCCAAAGTTTAGTGAATATACTGACCTCAAAAGTAACGTAAATATCTTATCTCTAGCAGGTATTTAGTAATTCTAGCGCTACCCATAGTCATTATACTTTAGAACGTAGAATAGTTGTTATTCGCTTTAATCGTGAATCAGACGATTGTCTGTATGCAATTTGCATTGTGTGCGATACCTATCAGCATGGTGGGCTTGAGCGAGTAATTGTTTAAACAAAAGATGGCAGTGCATGCTAGCAATTACTACCAACGCGAAATGAAACAAATATGTCGGCATTTGCAAACAATTCATAGCTTTAAAAATATATGTAGCTGAATAGAAACAATAATAAGTGCATGGTATTTTTTTTCATATGTAAGTATAATTTTTATAGCATCAATGTTTTAAATAAATACGAATTGTTTGTCGTTTAAAGTAACTGTTAAGTAATAAAGAAAATTATTTTTTTTTAATAAGTATTATTTAACTTAAAGCAATTTAAGAACGACTTAAGGAAATTGTATCGGTAAACGTGTAGAGGTTAGGTCGGGAACAGGCCGCGTTCTGAAAGTGGTAAGGACGCCCGGACCACTCCGTTCTTCCGCAAGTCAAGGTGACGGCTCATTTTACTTTGGTAGGACAAAAATGTTAGGTACATATCATATTGACTGTATGGACTAATATATGTATGCTTCTAATACATCCGCATTGGTGCAATAGTTATTTGTTTTAAGGACGTGCATATTATCAATAAAGTTTTAAAGAATTATGCATATGCAATATGCAAAGTTATAGTTTTAATGATGTTTTAAAGAAGATTCATTACATTTTATGTAAAATTGTACTCATTGCCAATAAATGGTATTTCAATTAAAATTAGGTGTTTATTTATTTATATATCACAGTACACAGCCAGTGTAGGCTGTTGTTTAATTATTTGCTAATACAGTAAAAAATATTCTATGGAACATCATATCGAGCGAACATTTTTTGTTTTTATAATAGTAGAAAAGTATGCAGAGCACCTGATGGGAAATACTTTTAGTAGCTTACAGGAATCTACATTCAAATTTGAATAGGATGCCGAAATGAGACCGTGTTTCTTTGAAATCGTTTGAAATCGTTTGAATCGTTTAAAAGAGAAATCGGAAATGTATAACACATTAAAGGACTTACGAACGATTTACCTAATGAGGTACAATTAAATTAATTATTACTTTCACGCGTCTAATTAAATAGCTGAAATATGTTTCCTTCTACACTGCGATGACTTATGAACCTAATTGTGTTAAATAATTACAATTACATACAAAGATGATATTAATTATCTATGGAAAAGATTTATATAGCCGATATTTTATATGTTATACATTTAAAGCCGTGTATGAAGAGAGAGATGAATGCACAAGAACCATGTCAGGTCAGTAAGGATAAGATATTTGACACTCGTTGCCTACTTTATAAGAGATCTGGCATCAAGATATAATAAAAGAAGTACAATAATTATAGTCCAAATTCACCCACATTTTCGTTCAATTATGCTACTTTACCTATGCAGTTAATTTTGGCCTAAAAAGATTTAAGCCAGCATTATTGTAATCATTATTGTAATCATTACCTACAATATTATAAGTGGGTAGCCGGCTCAGAGAATTTGCATAAACCTCGTAGTGTCGATATTAAAACATAATGAACAATATTATAGATTATTTTTTCATATAATTTATACGTAAAGACATTCAACTACTTTCAGGCCATGCCTTTCATACTCCACGAATATGGTCCACAATGATTTTAAATTGGCTCAAAATATAGGTCGACCTCCGAACCGATTTCGATTGCAAAAGTACATATCATTACCGCAAATCAAAATACCATTTTCCTTGCGTCGTCACACTGTTGAGACATGTAAATGTACAGAGTAAAAGGATCTAATGCTGCGTTATTTGAACAGATGCCACGAACGTACACACTTCTATCCGTCTGTATACCAAATTGTTCGTCTAATATCGTTATCCTTACTTTCACTCAAATACATTTTCTCTATAAACCTGTGTTAAATTTCTAAGAACTATTATTAAATTAATATTAGTCTCATGAAAGGTTTTTTAAAATGTTTTTGTGAGAACCTACATTCAATATTTTCACTTTATTTGTTTATCTGCAACACTATAAATATATTAGCACATGATGTAAAATAAAATGTTTGTAACATTCGATAGAGATGACGCTGGTCTCAGAGGGCTCAAGGTCGGTCGAAGTTGCGCAGATTAAGAGAAAACTGTACCTAGCAGTGGAAAATAAGGAAGTGTCTCCAAAGGCACAATTACACATATACATATGTAATTGTGACTGTAGAGAAGCCTAAACGGGATCAAATCAATTTGATATCAAAAACTGCAACTCTCCTTTTCGTTGGATGCGCGTTGAAGTCTTTTATACGAACTCGTTTGTCAATTGTGCTACGAAAGAGCTTTATTGAACTTAATACCTAAGCATTACATAGGATTTTACAAATCAGCCTGATTGCTGGACACGCCTTAAACGCCGTTGTTCGCTTTTAAAATGTTGTTTACATATTTTTTCACCGGGCAGGCAGGTCACTTGCTTGCGAACTATATTGCACACTTGCACAATTTCTTGGAACTGTGTATTGTTAAAAATATAAGATTAATTTCATTAGTTAGTGTTAACATAATAATAAGTTTGGTGTTTTATTATTATAGTGGAATATAAGTCGATGTAGTGAATGGAACTTTTCATACTGTTGTAACTGTCCGGTTGCGTTTATCAACTACTGTATCTACTTATAGTAGTCGACCCTATTATTAATAACTCTGTAGGCCAGTGTGGTAACGTAACCAGTAAGGTATTTGTCAGTAAGTGTTGCACGATTTACGTGATAAAATGTTATATATGGCAGATACTAGTTCGCAGAAAAATACTCGTATCAAACAATTAGTTCCGCTTTTAAAATTAAAAAGGGCGACATTCTTTATGCGTTGAAAGGTTAGCAGCGTGCATTAATTTATAGCCGCCTTCCAAGCTCTCAATAGATTCAAGGCTGGTATGCGAAACCAATACCTACACTCAATGCCGGTTATATGATAGTTACCGACCTAAATTCGAATTACACACTGTAATGTAAAGACCCATATGCTTCAAATCGGTAACTTGTTTCATTCTACTCTACTTGAGGTCGCGATTACATTCAAAATTATTCAAGGCTTATATACTGATAATGTTATGTTTGTTATGATTCAGAACTCATAAATAATTTATAAGTAAAATGTTACGAAAGTCGATATGTAGAGCAGAATTTCACAAACTAAAACCTCACTAGTAATAATGTAATCGAAACTAGTAATAACATAATCAAACCCAGTAACAGCATAATCAAAACTAGTAAAATATAATTACAAAACACCGAATTATATTCATAGAAGATTAAAAAAGGGATGAAATTTTATTTTAATAAAAAAAACGGGATAGTTTTATGAAAAATGCCGACGGCCTTGTCTGAAATGACACTTACCAGTAATGTCCGCATGATGTCCTGGGGCACGACACAGTCACGCGGCGTACAACCAACAAATAAAGGAAACGCCTCCCGCGCAAGCTATATGAGGTCGCCCACTCTCGCCCTGCGCCCGACGCGACCACCATACTTTATTGCAAGGTGACCGACAACGAACGTACACCTCATCCAATGTAACGCGAATTAAATGCATTGCTACGCAAATCGGTTGCACTGTACGCGATGATACCGCTAAACGATCCAATTAATTACAATTCGATGGTATCACTTTTGTATTCGTCAGTACTCTACCTTCACAAACGTTAAAATATTTAACTATATATTATCAACGTTACATTATGAAACATTATAATTTGCAAACGTTAAATTATAAGACGTAATATAATGTTGTAAAATATAAAAATATTAGATCATTACTGATCACGATTTATCGCAACGGACGCAGGAACTTTGCCTTGATCTTTTTTGTTTTGCCATTCTGTAGCGTACTGTTATCTGGGCGGCTTGGTTGATACTGAAACTTGACATTCCAATGAAAAGACTGAAAAGAAGTGAGGGCAACGCACTGAAACCGCAAACAGCACCTGATATACGAACCCTTCTGATCGTAGGGAGATTACAAAAGGAGTGAGGTAATGTATCGGTCCGTCTTAAGTTGGGCATTGTTCGCTTCGAATTTGTAATTCAACCGAAATGCCCGCCGCATGCGATATGTCAGATGTGGCAACAGCATCGCGTAGATCGTTATTCTTTACGTTTCGTTCACGTTTAAACTGTAATACTCGGGTTATAAATTTAATTATTAATATATTAAATCTGTATGTCGCAATAGTCGCGACTGCCATATTACCAACGGCCTCCTGAAGCGTAGAAATAAAATATTATTTAAATGTACCTGAAACCGTATTTTTGTCTTCGTTTTCTTTACATTTTAAAACGATAATAACGTATGTTAACCAGTTTTGAGAATCATTTGTGAAAGAGAAAACGACGTTACTTTTAATGTGGTGTCATCGACATTCTTATTGTTGGCGATTTGCTGCAGGATAATGCAACAGGGGTGGGTTACATCAGTGCTGTCTTGTAGCGGCGCGTGCGCAGTAGTCCAGTCACGCAGACGCACAGGAAAGTGTACATATAGACAGCATCACAACACGAGCAAGTGAGAGTTTGTGGAGCCATAATAGTTCATTCCCCGCGACTCAGCGCCGACGCCTCGGCCGCTCTGATTACTAACTTGTTGATTTTCCGCCAGTGAAATTTACGAACACACGAAAACGATCTGCTTCATTATAACACACTGCAACGAAAAATTATTATGTTTGTGTAATTATTGAGCAACATATAAAAATTTCGAAAAACATTTTGACATTTATAAAACGATTTCTGTTATATCCATAAATTTCAATATTTACAAAATTCAGTCTAGTATTTCTTAAATGTTAACAGTAATTGTTTTGAGTGCTGAACGTAGAAGCAAGTCAGTCTGTAAGAACAGAAATATTTTGCACTCGTTGCTCTTTGCCCACAGTGCAAGGGACCTGATATAATGATATAATAATAAGAATAACTGTTTGGCCTTCTAGGTTTGTAGGTAATGCTTCACTGGGGAGATCCCCCAACTACTGCCCTGCCTTATCCAAAAGGACGCCGGGTTAAAGCACAAAAGCCGTTAGCTGACCTGTATCGCCTTTTTCAATGGCGCGTTTCGGATTCGACACGACGCATACTCTATTTGCCGTCACAATAGGACCTGTTACGAGGTCATATCCATACTGGTGAAATGTTACTGCTTTTAAAAAATTTATGTATTTATGTCAGAAGCCGGGTGACTGACCGTAATGCTACTGCTACAATGTTTAATATCATCGCTGTAAAACTGACATGTTTTAAACATAAAAGTTTTATTTAATTACTCGGTATGGATGTGATGTACTTAAAACTAGCTGGCGCTGAAATATCGAAAACTGTTGGTATGAAAAGTTAAGGAATAGTATAGCATGTTTCTAAGTATACAATCGTTCCCGTTTCGACGTAAAATTCTCGTCAGAAGTGTGCTAGATTAGAAATAATAAAATTTGTGTCTAAATAATATTATGCATGAATGTAAATTATTATCTACTTAGTTTAAGCGATTAGATACTTTACATATTATTTGTGGTTAATTTGGTTAAACAATTATTTACCTGGAATTTTTGCAATAAAACATGTAGACATTAGTATCAAAAACACTCATTGATAATGACTTTCTTTGTAAAGAAGGTCGGTATTCGAAAAATTTGCTAATACTCGTATTTAACATTAGTGGGTAGTTAGTAAATGTGGTATTGCGATAGAAAAAGAAACTTACGCAAAAATACATTTTTATATTACGAATTCATCGCTTAATGTGCTAAAAAGATTATTATTGACATTAAAACATTGACAGTATTGTTACATGATGCAAATCGAAATGTTTTATCCTATATAATAATAATAATATCCATCCTGTATCCTGTTCAAAGTTTAAATCGCTTTTATGTGGAAATAGTAACGACTTAGAACTTGGAAGACGATATATTTAACAGAAATAGTAAACACAATCTTATTGTTCTTGCATACATATTTATATATACATAGGTATATAGATACAGTATTCATAGATCGCTAGTCTTTAAAATAAAAATCAATATTTACTTTGATATCTGTATTTATGTATCTGCCAATATCTACTCTCTAAGCCTACATATCTCTGAAATTAAAACCAACTTATTTACATTCATAGCTATATTTCTCTTTCTAACAATATTCTCTAAGCTTTCATATATTTGAAAGTAAAATATTTACTTCCGAATATAACATTACTCTCTAATTCCACCTTTTACATAGGACCTTTGAATACGGCGTAGAGAATTTAAAGGCGAAAAAAGGCTATATGCACACCAGTCACGTCTCGTGTGACGCCGCCGAGCGTCACCGTTACCGACATTTTGTAATGGCGAGCAAGGGAATGCACCGCCCTAGACGACGTGCGGTGTCAACGGCCGGCATAAATAACACCACATTAGACATTAGCTCTGTAATTACTGTGAACTGTGACTCATTTATTCAGAACTCAGCCCGACTGTTACAATCAACTCACCTAGATTTATATTGAATTTTAGCAGTTTTCACTCAGTGCATTCTTAAGAAAACTTGGAAAGATCTCTTTTACACGTACTTTATTTATTTATTTATTTAATTTTTTGTAACACCTTATGGTAAGGGATACAAGGGCGTACTTAATGCCTAATTTTATTTTTCTTATAGATGTTACTTATACCTGTTAAGGAATCTGTTTTACCATTTTAAAAAATTCACGGCCAGGTTCGTTTCTTATAGGTATTTAATAAATTAATTAGCTAGTCTTTCTGGATCCTATACATATGGAAACACGATTTCAGCATTGCTGTAGGTGAAGGTCACGTCAATAGATATATTGATTTCGTTAGGAGCTAAGTAATGAGAAACTATGCGTAGTGGGTGATACGCAGTAGAAATTAAAATCAGCCTGTAAACCACTAAAACCTAGATCTAGGTGGTCAACCAAGTCAGTCTCGCCGCGGATGTGGAAATAATTTTGGAAACATATTTATTCATATGTGCCCTTTATTAAATTGCTTAATAAGAGAATATTTACTTATTAAAATGTATGTATGTCTCAGAAACCGGTGTGTGTGTATGAAGAGAGTCATGAAAGTAGAAAAACATGTTAGGTCTATTGGGATAGAGATATTTGCCACTCGGCGATCTCTGTCTACTCCGTAAATTACCTGGCGTGATGATATCATAAAGTAATGTGCAAGTATGTATGGAATACTGAGGAGGGCTGTTTTTTTTATTTCCTTTAAAAAACACAGGAAGACCGGCAACCAATACAATTGTATTCGAAGACCTGGCTGTATGATGCCTTTGAACAAGTTTCAGCTCCAATAGCTACGGTTTACGTTCCAGTAAGTAATGTATATAATTGGTGAGTGGTCGAATACGTAAATTATTGCATTATGAGCATATCCAAATATAAAACGTTTCGTGAGTGTCTTTATTATATACATTAGTAAATGCTATTCGTCGGCGAGTGTCTTCCCCGGAACAGTTCAAGCAGTGGTAGCCTAGTGGTTAAGAATTCAGCCTCTCACTCCGGGGATGCTGGGTTCAAATCTATAGTGCGTACCTACCTCTTTACAAAAAGTGCGTTTTAAATTTAAATGTCACTTGCTAACGGAGAAGGAAAACATCGTTAGGAAACCTGCACACCTTGGAATTTATAAAAAAAAGAAAAAACATTCTAAGATTTGTGAAGTCTGCCAACCCGCACTTGAATAGCGTAGCAGACTATGGCCTTAACCTTCTCAATATGAGAGGAGACCCATATTTCAACAGTGGAATGATAAATAAGGTCGATTATGAAGACCAGTAGTGTTTGAGACCAATCGGAAGCAATCTCAATACAACTAGCTGAAAGACAGGTAATCCCACCCCGTAAGGGAACACTCGCTGCTGTAACATTAGTAGCGTAATTAACATGATTGAACGAAGGAAGGACTCGGAGCCGCAACCTCTAGGTTTTCTGCTTCATTGGATCCTGTTTACGAGCACCTACCAGTCTGTACACGTGTTAATAATATGTATATTTCAGACGGTATGACGGTTACATCTCCAATGTATAGATAGTTTGTAAGGATAGATTATACTCGATGCTCTCTGTCTAGGCCATAAAGGAGCCGATGTGATATATGATGATATACGAATAACTTTTTTATATTTTTTTAATTTTGGAGCCGATGGCATGTTTGTGTACTTATTTTTACGATATAAATATCCATAACTATATTGAATCGATAGATCCATGAATCTTACTCTTATATAAAAAAAATATTATATAAATGATCTATAACAAATCTCAAATCTACGAATACAAGGCTAACTAAAAAATGTTATCAGTAATTAGCCGAGTATCAGAAGCGCTAAATCGTTGTGTGATCGCATGATTATCCGAAGAATTTTATAAGAATTTATGCATACGCTTTGCGATGAACATGTCTACACTCGTTGAGTAGATTGTCTTACGCGATAGCTTAGCTAAATTAATTTTCGTACAGAGATTTTGGATGATAATGTTAAAACAGTTGTATAATATTCTTTACAAAATTATGGAAATGTTACACTTAAATTGCTTTAAGTTACGCGTGGTGCCTTATAGGTTAGACAGCGAATGTCGATTGCCAAATGTTTATCCTTACAGGACCTGACGTGCTTCTTCAATATTCATCACTGCCTTCATACACGTATGACGATTCCAGAGACTTCGATTCATACATTCACAAAGCGGTATTAAACGAATCATAAGGTTTTCTATTGCGTTTATCTGTATAGTGCATACGTTTCTTTCACACGTTTCTCTTCTGCTTATAATCGCATCGAGAAAGTCAAGCACTGTCACTGCAGTAATAAATTACGTTTTTACGCTTACACATTGCCGTTGTCATCCAAATATTATGATTAGTAACACAGAAATTTTACTTCATTTTTATTTACATACCGTTAAGTCCGGTCCTTTACCGTGTAGGCAGGGAACAACGAACGCCAATTATCTCTATTCTCACGAACTTAATGTCCTAAACATAGCTTTACTTTGTACTGCATCAAAGAACCATTTTAAATCAGCGAGTAAGTTGACATATAAAAAATACGGGTCCATTAGGCGATTTAACGCTTTAAGGTCAATATTGTAACGCAAGTTGCTTGTAATTCGAGCCGGCAAAATAGCCATGAGTGTGGATAATCTGCTACCATGACTGATCAATCGCATTGCCCAACGACAATATTGCCTGGACTGAGCTATGCTTCGTTGGATTCAATATAAAATTACTTATTTACGAAAAAAATTGTAACCTTTAGTGTAATACAATATAAAACCCAATAACCCTTCGAAAGTCGGTACACTGTAATGTATAATATGGGACACAATCCTTGTATATAATGCAGAAACGCTTACGAATACTGGAAAACTATAATATAACACAATATAAAATCCAATAACCCTCCAATTGTTAGCATTAGTTTGGAACGTCTTTAAACTTTATACGGAATACTTAGCCTGTATCTCAGGTTAATGTCCTACATATATGTCGAAAGTTCATGAGATTACCTTAAAACCTCCGTCAAGGATTAGCGATTGGGTTCTAACATAACAGTAACTATTAATTACATCTTGACATGATCATATAACCCTAGAACTTTATGAGAAATGCGGTTTTTATTATACTGTGTTCTTAGTTATTCATCTTTTGGGTAGTTTCATCACTCATTTTCTTTTAGCAATGGTGTTAATCTAGTACGACTTCAAAAAAATCAAATATTCTGAGTAAAGTAGAATGGACAATCTTCTTAGCCTGCCGTGGAATACGGATCTCCCGTCATAAGGAAAGTGCGGATGGACGGACTTCACACGCTCTTGAGGACATTATGGAGAACGCTAGATGTGCTCCATTGCCTATGGAGTGAACGGCGGAATTCTAAACCACTAAGGTTTCACTGCTTAAAGAGTACAGGTGAATATATGTACCTCGTTATTTGATCGTTTGCAAACACAACTGCCGACCGGGTCCTGTCGGGATGTCCTAGGTTCAAATCCCGGGTCGGGTACTGTTGGATTTTTCTAATTTAGAATTTCTGGTAGCGACTCGGAGTCTGGATCTGTGCCCGGTGTATGGCAATAGGCTCACCACCTATTCCATGGGACTTAAACGTAACTGGTAAAACGTAGGAGTGTACTACACTCCTCTGCCTACCCCCGGAGATTACAGGCATGGTGTTATGTTTTTTTTCCTATTTGTTTCGCAAATATTCTCACAATATTTCGGCAGCTGCTTGATCATAACGTAGAATCGAAAGTGATCGGTATCGCAGACTCATGGCCCAACCGGTGCACTGCCCAAACCTGCCGCCGCGTGACATGATAAAGGTTTTCCTATTGATGTATACTGCGATGCTGCAATCTTACTAGCTATTGTCTTCATACAAATTTAAGTCCGCCCATACATATTTTAATTTATTATCAGATTTAAGTGCAGATGAAGCTTTCAGTACTTTAAGTATAGATATAGATACGGATACAAATAGAGATATCCTTGTTTTACTGCTCACATATAATGGAACGGGCAACTAACGAGTGTCAAATAAACTTGTAAGAGAAATTCCAACATAATTCAACAGTCATACCTTGTTACGTGTCATGTTATGTTCCAAAATGGCTGTTTATTTTTTATCTTTTCAATCTGCGTACTTCGTTTTGTGCTTGTACTGCATTTAAAGTAAGCGTTATGTAATACGTGAAATTTGTCTAAATTCTAGATGTCCTACTTACTTAATGCCACTTCGTTCACTACACGCCACGTTCACTGAGAAGAGGATTACCTTGTTGAGAGGATCAACAAGTTTCCTATCCAATTATATGAATTAATATTCGGTAACAGATGTACAATTATGTGTACCTACAGTTGTGTTTTACGAATATGATGTATTACATTCACCTTGACAAAGGTATACATTTATTTAAAAGGATGTCGCAAAGAATGTTATTTTAAAAACTAACATTCAGCATTCGATTCAAATACAAAACACTCGAAAACATATTGAGTGTTAATTATCGTAAATATAAGGCAACGGATTCGTTGTGGTTACGTTGTAAAGCCACTTTCTTGGGGTTCTTTAAGAAAGTTTCTACAAGCGGTGTGCATATACGAAAAGAGCGATGACTGTAGAAGAAGCACGGCAGGTTTGGGCTTCGGTGCTCATTACCTAACCTCATAAGGGACTTGGCGTTACGACATAAATAACAATGATAATAATACCAAATAGCTAATATATGAAGGAACATTATAAAAATGTTTAAGACCACAGAAATTCAAGTGCTTAGCGACAGGGATAGGTCTAGATTTTTTATATATTTGTAGAGTTTTTAACATTTGTAAAGTCGTTTTTAAAAAATACTTGATTAATTTTTGAAAAAATACATCAATGACCTACGCTTCCTAGTCAGAAAATTTATAACTCCACATTTGTGATATTGTCTTATTGCCTGGAAACAAAATATAAAATCGCAAGTTGTCCCATTCCTTATGCTCCTGCTCACATGCTCCCGACCTTACTAGTTTGTCCCACAGGAACGACAGGCCAAATGGTGATGCTGTGTCGGGCTTATATTGCAAGCAGAAAACTCCTACATTTTTAGCCTTTTACGAAACCTCGGTAAGAATGAAAGGGTTTCTATTCTACTTACCATGCCTTAATTAATTCCCACGGCTTAATCAATTAAACATTATCGTAGATACTAGGGGACCATAGCGTTTATATACGATACACGAAAATTGATTAGAATCGTAACAAAACATAACTTCACGTCTGTAATTTCCGAAGGGGTGAGCAGAGGAGTGTAGTACACTTCCACCTTTCACCAGTTACGTTTAAGTCCCCTGAAATTGGCGATGAGCCTACTGCTATGATACACAAATCCAGACTCCGAGTCACCACTAGTAACTCTAAATTAGAAAAATCCAATAGTACCCGACCCGCGATTTGAACTCAAGACTTCCCGATCGGCAGTCGTGTTTGCTGGATCAGAATCCAAAGATTTTAAATAACGAATCCAAATAATAAAATCAAATAGTTTTAGAAACATTTATTTCATGTGGAAGTAGGTAGATGCTGATATACAAAAACTTTTAAGTTTCATTACATACATACATACATAAAATATACAATATGCATATTTGTTATACTAAAATTTTCAGAAAAACAAAAATTTTATTCTCAATTCGTCGAGGCATTCATTAACTTGATATTTTTGTAAGTACAGTAGCCCTATACGTTCTTAATTGTAATATTCCTAGTTTAAATTATTACACTTAGGTATATATGCTTAGTTGTAGCTGCGTTTTGGTTTACGAAGAAATTTAATACGTATCACATTAAATATTAGACCTAGTATACATATGTAATAAAATGGAAAGAAATATATTACATATTTATCGCAATAGGAAGGGTTCGGTAACATTTTGTCACTCTTTTTCTTAGCACTTCCACTTCGTTTTATTCAGCGTTCTTTATAATATAGAACTCTAAGGAAGGAAAGAAACAACAAATATGAAAGAGAAGGATATTCAGGTCACTAGTTATGATTTCTATGTTCTACCTACTCAGCTCGAACGAAAAGTACAGAATGCGTTAAAAATTATAATCAATTCCACAGAGGCAAATTACATCGGTTAATAACTGCTTTAGGACATTTAATTATTAGACTTACTTGTTTAATATTACGATATTTCTAACAAATTGGCATGTTGGAGGTCTCTTTTAATTCGTAATTTTCAAGACAATACAGCAATACTTAAGTAATTAATACATTTTAAAAAACTGTTTTTAATGACATTTACGGTTTTACACTTAATTATTAATACTATCTTACTCGTATATTATTTACATAAATAAACTTAAATTATTTAATTATCATAATATAATAATTAACACATTTTCACGGTAACTGCAATATGCACGAACTAATAGAAAATGCATTAATGTCACAATTTCTTGCTTAAACATATTACTTTTATTGGCACAAATGCTTTTAAAAGTACATAATATTTTGCTAGTAGTGCCATAACGTTATGAGGTCAGCTTTGAGAATAATTTGTGTCTCATAGGGCATATGCAAAAGATCATGTAGTTATTAAACAATCACCATTTTGTCATTTCATCACATGGAGCAAAATGGCGTTGAATATCCTTTGACATAAAAGCTGTAGGAATAAGTTATTAAATCGTACATTATCTTAAATGTTTTATACACAATAAATATAATTTGTTTTAAGACCATTCATGTTCATTCCTTAGCTTAAAAATACTTATGTCTCTAAATTTATATTAATGCAGGAGAGAATTTTTTTTAAGAATTTTTAATAGATATGTGTCTAATTAGATGTGTGCCCAGCCACTTTTTTTTATTTTCGTTACTACACTACCTCGGCTTTAATCAATACTTGTTTAAAAGTGTTATTAAATGTCGAAAATTGCAAATTTCACAATATTTTTGGGCATTTCAGTTCCAAATCTTATTCATATTTTTTATTTAAGGTGAAGGAACACAAATCAAACAACGTAGTATATAAATTGACACAAACGTTAGGTACGCCCTTATCTTTGTAGTGACTTCACTACGAGTAAATTCGATAAGTCTCACTATTATTCTAAATATCACTTTATATATTTAAACTATTTTTCACAGTATGTACATGGTAACAATTTTTAACATAAGTTTTCAAAACTATTCATATAGGTACGTTCAAAGGGAGTTCTGTTATCGTATCCCGCGCTCCTAGTGCCCTCTGTCGTCGGTGATGGTAAACGTGCCATTGCATGGTGAAGTATTTTCGTAGCGTGACCTGCAATATACAAACAATATTACGTTTGCATAGTATTTTTATTGCTAACTAGTCATATTAGTGTATTAAATAATACAATATATTTGTGTTTAAAACTATGATTGTAGATGCAAACATTTACAACCATAAAATGCAAAATTCATTTTTGAAAAAGCTAATATCCTAAGATATGATTATGAACTCCTAAACTACTACAGCAACAGCAAATTATTTTGAATAGCTTAAAGTCTTTATTTTATATCAAATGACGTTTAACTACATTTATGTTACAGTCGTGAAAAGAGGGCTGAAAAATAATAATCAATCGTTTAAATTTTAAAACGAAGGCTTAGAATTCAATTTCCGTGGGGCTACCTTTATGAAGTTATTTGCTATTTCATGATTAAAATATGGCACTCGTCAACGGCAGTGACGAAAAATATTATGAGGATATCCATGCGCCTGAGATTTTTCACTAATATTATCAAAGACGTAAAAGATCCAGTAATTGTGCTTGGTAGAGGCAGTAAATTAGCGCCAAACTTTGCATTTTCAAGAGAGGTCCACCATTATAATGATAGAAGAATTGTTAACGAAGGGTAGGTGGACCTCTGTACAGAATTCAACTGCGCCTATGACAGCCGGAAAGCAATGTTTTTAGTATAAGTGTTTGATCTGAATTACGTTAAAGGTACAAACAGTTAGTATTATGTTTGCTTATATGTTGGATACTGTTATTTTTGTCTTATTGTCTACTTTGATCCACTTTGATACATACTATTTTGATACATTTCTACATACTGATGCCAAAGAAGGCTCGTAGAGAGCTTATACAATGATAACTAACTACACGTAGATAGCTATTAAGTTACTTATATACATTTTAGTATTATATAGAAAGATAGAAAGGTTTTTACGTCTCAATACAAAAAACCTTTGTGGTCATCACACAAATATTTGCCGCGGTTGGGATTACACGAATTCTGGCTTGACAGTGAGATTCAGACCACTAGACCAGCGGACCAAATCGTAATACATACGTTTTAGTTTGCTGTTTAGACCGGGTAGTGTCGGGTAACAAGAGCACAATGGCGCCGCCGGCTACGCTCATCGCGGCTATGGTCACCATCGGCAGGTGCTCGTTCAGCATCGTCTGGAAATTAGCACGCGAAATGAGAACAGGTCATCGGTCATGATAACACTATTACAGTATGCTAATGCTATAGATATATTATTATTGTCAATTCTTATATTGAGGTTTTTGGATTAAAAGAGAATTATCAAGGCAGTATTAA
>DWMG01001277.1:0-15619 GCA_018244855.1 Elbella merops
ATCCAAAAGCACATTAGTTCCCAATTTCTTCTGTCTTTTCGTTTCTACGTATTGCAACGTAACCCATATTTGTGAAAAATATAAAATAACAAAATCCCAAAAATAAATTTTACGTTGGCTATTTAAATCAAATTGCATTGAGTATTATTCATACGAGGCTTACGTGCTCGCGTGAACATGACATGTTTAGCAGGAACGCTCGATATCGCCTCGCACACACAATTTCAGGCTCAGATTGACAGGTCACACTTTAGACAGCGACATCGAAGCCTTAATTCCAACACATATTAAATCTCACGTCATCGGACATTCGCTGCGTTTGTATTTTAGCTTCACGAGACTAAAAGAATATTTAACAAAATCGCGCACAAAAAGTACGTTAAACACATTTGTTGCTAAAAGCTTTTTTCTCATTTCTCTCATGTTCAGTTTGCCTATCGTGTTTATATTTGTCTATCAATAGCCGCTTCACATTAGTCTGACAAAGCGATATTTGTTAGTTTTTGTATAAAAAAATAAACTTTGTTCGTTTTCAAACTTTTTATGTATACAGTTGGGGGTCATTTGTTTTTTTTGGGTATTTTTCATTTACAATGTGCAAATTTAATCCGTTTGAAAAACATGCATCGAGTTGAGTCATTTGTCATTATCAAGTTAAATCGCGTTCATCTGTAGTAATTAAGTAATGATTGATATGTCATTCGGCGCATGACAGTAAACAAATAACTATTAATTGTCGACGTACGGATCAAGTTGAGCGTCCGGCGCGTCGGGAGCGAGTTGCCCCAAATATGAACCTGCCCCACACATGAATCTGCCCCATATATGGATTTGCCCCGCATACGGATCTGCTCCATACACGGATCTGCTAGCGATCGTTACTTTATTAGCGAGCGATTAATCACGAAATCAAACAAATAACCAATCAACCGAACACTGATCCCTGTCGATCCTGTAATTGACTGCCTGTAATCATTCTTCGATTTTATGACATGCATAGTGAATGATATACGAAAATGTGGTTGTTGGTGTACGGTGCAAAAGGTTATTGTTTACTATTATCAAATGAATATTTTCATATAATTATTATTATCAACATCAGTCCACTAATAAACACGTGTCTCCTCTCAGAATGAAAAGAAATAAAAATCATAGTCTACGGCGCTGACCAAGTGCGAGTCGGCGAACACCACACTACTTTGAGAATACGGGGAACTCTAGTCTAGACTAAGCAGATTTATGAAGCAACATTTTTTTTAAATAATTATATTCAGCAAACAATCTGAAGCGCCAGCTGATGCTAAGTGGTCACCGTCGCCTACATACATCTGCAACACCAAAGGTGTTGCCAATTCTTTGCCGGATTTGAAGGAGACATAGCTACATTTATTATTTTCCATTATTTTATCAAATTTAAAATTAAATATAATACCTTGCAATAACAAAAATATATAACATATAGCTTTAAAGCGCTAAATTTGCTAATCATGATCCGATGATTACATTCTGACATATACACACATATCTACAGATACGAGTTAATGAAGCAAATCTGCTTTATCAAAATAACTGATATCCGGCTAATTAGTTATGTTAACGTAGCAGATACATATTGTGATGTGACATAACATTTGCTCAGAATAAATACTCTGAGCACGGAGACTGTACCGACGAAACAATAAGTTGCCAAAATCAATTGTATCTGACTGATAGAAAAACCGAAATCCTCAAAACCGCCATAAGTATATAACGAGTGTGATGAAAATAGAGATATTTAATATTTGGTACTTTCTGCTTACCCCGCAAGCAGCTCGCGCGACGATATAATAGTAATAAAAACTACATTTAATACTCTAAACATTACCGAATGGCGAAATAAGCTACAGGATGCGCACAAAATGACAAATGTGTTTAATAATAACGTTAAATGCCACTTATATGAATTAACACACAATTACACGAAAGCTTACAATGTGTACCCACTACTCGGCTTCGCGTTGACACAGCGCACCACGCGTACCACTTCATACTACACACTCAAAAACACGCACACACAAAAAACCCTCACACAAAAAACACATGACACGTGCCTCCTCGTGCGATTCATATATTTCCCCCAAGCCCATTATTTTTATCGCGGGAACTCATGTAAGTGAATGTTTTGCACTTTTTCATTGCCGTGCGATTATTTCATACAAGTAGCGTAGCTCTGTTTACTATTGTTATTTAAAAAGCTCTGTGGTCAGTAACACCCTGTAGCTTACTTTCATCACTCAATATTTACACAATATTAATTGTATTAAATTCGTGTGTTATCTTTATTCATATTATATGGTTACGCCAGTTCTTTCGCGGGTTAGGCAGGAAGCACCGAGTTCCAAATATATCCACCCTAAAAACCTGATTTAACATGTATCCTTGATGTGCTTCTGTTACATTCACCACTCTCTTCATACAGGCTTGTAATTTCCGGAACTTTCTACTTCTAACATTAGCCAGTATCTGAATTATTAAATCTAGCATTATTCAAGATATGAATAAATAGCTTTCCAGGTAAGCCGCTACATCCTTGACTGCATCTCGCTTTCTATCAGACGAGATTACAGTCAAAGTCGAGCCTGTTGCCCAATAAAAAAAAATATTTGCGTCTACCAACATTCGCAGTACCTATATTTGTTTTGTCATTATTTCCCCATCCATTATTTCTACATGCCCGAATCGTCAGAGCTTAGGTTACATATTGTAAACATTTATTTTCTTACTAAGTGTGTTTATTGTTAGAAATCATGTTATAACCGATCACAATGAAAGAATTGACTTCAATTTTATTTCCGTCACGAAAAATACGAAGCGAACAATGTTTATTGTGGGTTTATTTCCACAGCCGCACGTGCTTAAATGTTCTAAACACAAAAGAAAGTAAATACAGCAGAGACAAATCTTTTAGTTGCGTAAGGCAACAATAGCTCTATAAAATCGTCTCGTATTGTAGTTCGTGGTTTTAATGCTTACGTTATACTCGACTAAGTTGGGAAGACTGGAAATGTTTATTGAGCGGATAACCGTGCAATAAAATCATAGTACGAAACGCTAAATTTGTTTCAACATCATTTAAACATCTGACCAATGCGTTATTTGCGCCGAATGGATGTAGGTACATACAGCGGCCATATTGGTTCCGAGATTTTAACGTAACGTTTATGAATGTTTGTAAGTACAATATTAATAATACATCGTGTAAATACATATATTATATATATCAGTGGTCGGGTGAGTAACATGTAACCCACAGTTGCGGCAGCACTCTGCTCCTAAGCAAATAATGTTGAACGTTTAAACGCACTTATAACTATTCTGATCTCGCCACATAATCTTGCTACGAACGCTGAGGATTTACACCTTTCAACTCACATCCGGATAAGTAGGAAACTGGAAATGTGATTCTTTTCACGGCAGGCTGCAGAGAACTAAAGACTTTAACTTCGACTTTCAAACAATCTCAACCTAGGTTCTCTTCTTTCGGGCATTCAAAGTATTTCGTATTTTCCGCAAATTCCTCATTAAACTAATTTTCATAAGAAGTTTTGCATATTTATTTAAATAACTGTGAACTGGCATTTGCACGAGTTGCTGGAATTTCGGTTGAAGTTCTGGAGACTTGCAACTGAATTTGCCGTGTTGCAGATAGAATAAATATAAAGATTTATTTTGCATTCCTGTATCAAGTTTTAAATCTTGGATAAACTTCCATGACGAACGTTTTCTATGAAATACATACATTTGATTTTTAGAATCTGATACGGAAAGATTATAATTATCAATAACATTTTTTATCAAGTTTTATTTATCATTTTTATTTGTTTATACTCGTATCTTCCAAAGTACTTCTTAAATATATGGCCTCTCAACTGAAACTCAAATTTTCAACACACTTTAAAAAGTAAATACCGTAGGTGTTAATTAGGCACTAAGTCCCGCGAACCTCCCCAAAGGAATCGAAATTATTCCACTGAGGTTTTAAAGGTTTTTGAACCCCGTGAGATTCAACTACCGGCAGATAATGGATAGGAATTTAAAATATCGAACATTTAACACCATTCTAAAATGTAACCGACATTGATGAGCACAATTTGTTACTTTATTTTCTATCAAAATACGACTGAGATCTAAAAAATCAGTAAGTGGTTGTTTCTTATAAAGGTTGTATATCATCCGTTTTATTTACTTATTTATTCGTAGACGTCTTCTTCCCTTTATTTACATGGAAACAATAAAAATGGTTTATTACATACTTCAGTCTAGGTCTGCTACGTGACGCTCTGGGAGACTTTATTAGCTATTCATGTTTTATTTGTATCGGTTAACCTTCGCCGAACTGTCTTTTGTTACAATTATATTTATAGCCTCCGCTTATATACCCTATTTGTCCGTGTGTAAAAATAGAAGAGAATATAATATGTACATACGTTTCCGTATAAAAAGTTTTGGGATCCGAGCAAAGGATAGAAGCGTGTAGCTGCGCGCGTGATCTGCATACGATCACAGATAATTATATAAAAGAAGAATGGATATTCAATACCTAAGTCTTATATAAAAGTTTCGTTTGTATCCTCTTTAGTATCCAATATAAATTTATATACCATGCTAATTAATTTGCAATACAAGTAAATATATTAATAGTTAAACGAAAACTATTTAAATTTGTAGAGGGTACAAGGATTTCGTTGAATTTAAATTAGAAATTAGAGAAGCAAAGGCTTAATAGTTGAGCTATTAAATGTGATCAAGAATTTATGTTTAAAATATAGCAGTACTTGTATATCTTATTACATCTAATTATTCAGGAAGTGTAGCTTTTATAACGTTTTTTAAACAGATGTAGCTCAAAGTAGTATATACTAAAAATACATAAAATATTTTTTTTTTGTCAATTGTAACGCAGAAACAGTAATCACGTACTTTTCTAGTTCTTTTTACACAGTAACACAAGGAACTGGCACTTTCACAAACACGCAGAACGCGCACTATTGTTCACGAGAGGCGGTAAAGTTGCCGGGCGCCGCTACACTCAGGGCGGCCGATCTCGGGGCGGGCTGCCGTGTCACTGGCCGCCGCCCCGCCCGCCCGCCTTCACGCGCAATGCGAGTACTGATACTCTACGCACTGATATCACTGTGTTCCAACCATTATCATCATCAAGTGATGATCAATTTTTATTTACAACACACTAAATGTAGCACGGTGGGAAAGGATAGATATTTGGGTAGGTGCTTTCTACCTACTACGAAAGAGTCCTGGCGGACAGACATAAAACTATTAATGTATATGTATTAAAATATCTCTATAAAAATTAAGAACTATACGCGTACACAACTTCGAATGTAAGTTTTAGTGATTTATTTTTTCCGGTATAATGAATAATTGACTAGAATGTACAGAGTTTTAAAATTATTATGTTGAATAAAATCGACAAGTTCTTTGATGACATGGAAGAGAAAATTGAAAATACTCTCTTGTCAATTAATAGTGATCCGAAATATGAAAGCTTCTTAAATTAAAATAAAAACAATCATTCATGAGTATCTATAATGTCGCCCCTGCTATATTTTTTCGAAATAATAAACCAATTTTCTCAAACTATCCAAACATTGGTAGATAAACAGGAAGTGAGGAAAATTAGAAAAATCGGAGCATTTTTACGCTTGAGAAAAATTTATGAGATTGAATGAGGAACGAAGCGAGAGGAAGGAAGCTGTCGAAGACCGCAACATGAAGCTCTAGCTACAGTTTACATAGGAAAGCATAATTAATTACCGTGCAACCAACATGCATAAGTAATATCGTCAACCTTCTCTGGATCAATTCGGTAAAGTTCAGACCTTCTAAGTTCTGCTAACAAAGGTTGAAGTTCATCAACAGCCCGTCATCGTCCACTGCTGGACATAGTCTTTCTAATATCACGTCACTGAGCTCGAATTTCGGCTGTTTGCTTCCAACCATTGCTAGACACTTTGCGTATATCGTCACTCCACCTAGACGAAGGGCGTCTTACGCTACTTTCTACTTATTTATTTATTTTATCCTTTATTGTTGGTAAAAAAGGACGGACTAAATGCCAAGTTGTATTTTTTACGTATCAGCCCAGGTCTTTGACAACCTTCAACTTTTGACTTTTTTAACAAGTCAAAAAAATAAATGTATTAAGTATATTTAGTATAATGTAATATTTATATATAGTAGTACAAGAATTTATATGTGAGCTAATAAAAAATGGTATTTGAAGAATTGCTGGACTATAGCATCGTTGGATTGGTTGCAGCAAGAACAATCTTGTCCTGCTAAACAGCTATACTTCGTTGTTATGTTTTAGTTCCAAGAGTGTGACAGATAGGCCTTATATGTGGCAGTCACGCTTACAATCGCTCTACCAACGTCGCAGTCATTGAAAGTTATTTCTGTAAATTAAAAAAACACTGCTGAATTGTCTGAACCATCAAGCTGAAACCAATTTGCTGGGCAAATTCCTTGATCCGTCCTTGAGAATTCGCTCAACAACTTTTTCTCTGCATACCTACAAATATCCTTTAATATCAAACTGCACAATGGGAGATCCTGGATTCTCTCCAAAATCTTCAATCACCCGAATCTTTTATTACTCAAGGAGCGTTTTTAGTCCGTTTCGTTCCTTTATGCATTTACATTTGGCTTAATTTTAAAATTAAGCTTCAGGATTTCACAACCGTGAGTATAATAAAGTTAAAATGTGCTCATTTTGTAGTTCCGTACGCCAGTAATTGCTCAAGACGGACCGGAATGTGTTAAAACTTATTTACTAAGTTTAATATGTCAACACCTTTTAAAGGGTCGTTAAAGAATAACTTGTTTTTAGTTTATAAAGTTTAAATATGTAACTAATACAACACCGCTGTATTTGACTTCCGTGTCGGACTGCGGCTTGCTCAACGGTGCCGTCTCTATCTAAATTTGCCGCGGGGGCCAATAAATCTACTTTTGATTTTCTACTTTACTGCCTCGTGGGTTTATCTTTTGGCGGACACGAGTATCGTATAGATACAATGGAAGGTCTTTGGGCGGCGAATGCGGTAATTACATACCACTTAAAATTGGTGGGAAAAGAGTAATTTAGAAACACCGGTAAATATCAACTAGAAAAAGGTCTTTTTAAAATACCAAAACTGTTCGGGTCGTGAAAGGTTACTAGTGACCTCGAAGACCGTCGTGTTTAGAAACTCCGTGAGATTTTATTCCACGGAAGACCCTTCTACGGCTCCCGATGAAACGTATACACATATAAAGGTAAACGGTTAGAATGTAGTTTTGTAGGTTACAGGGATGCGGGTTGGGGAAAAAGGGAAAACTTTGCTTGTTGTAAAGTTGCAGAGGAAAGTCACCTTTAAGATAATTAATTTCTGAACATGTGTAAAAGTAGGATTTTTCCTGAAAATAACAGTAGAGCCTTACAATCCTCATGTTTTAACTTATACCGTTTCACATAATGATAATGGCAAAATAGTGACGCAAGTACGCCTTTAATCACCGAAGGGATAGGCAGAGGAATGTAGTACACTCCCACGTTTCACCAATTATGTAAATAGTAAGTTTTTTACCAAAAATAATAATTTAGAGGTTATTACATCTTAAATACATATTTTCCTTTTCAAATATCAGCTGAGTGCCTGGAGCTGAAATTGCGCAGAATTTCGTATTTAATTAGGAAATGTACAGTTCATTGTTTATAAATCAGCGTCAGTGTATGAATAAAAGTTTTCAGCGCTCATTACGAATATATGCTGCGACGGACTTCTGAATGGAACTCTTAATTATGAATGTAATAGTTACCGGACAGAGATTAAAGCTCTAAACGATTTAGGCTTTATTTGAACAACTGTTTAATTAACGTAAATTACGGTTAGGGCACAAAGTTTTAAGTAACGAAATTTACATCACTGTGCTCCATGAAATGTCATAGGGGTAAATGTTGTACGTAACAATTTCGAATGTAAATCAGTGAAAGGGATTGTCTGACTAAAACCTTAAACTTATAACTATGTTAACAAAATATCCAATTGTTGAAAGAGCAATGGTCAAAATCATTGGATCCGGCTGTGGCATCCAAGTTTTCCTTTGTACCCGCCGTACAGTATTTCACACGATTCTGTAAGTTTTCACGTGGAAGAAGGAATTGAATATGAAACTTACTTTCCCATACATTTTCTACTAGGAATGGCATAATATCCTCAACATGAAATGCTTATTGGAAAAAGTTATGTTCATTTTTAATTCCAAAAAACTGTAAATTGCGTTTTTTTTTCACACATGTTAGCATTTAGGGACCTACACGGGCCTTTAACGGGACCCCGTTAGAAATAAAAATAAATAATAGCGAGCACAATGTTCTCAATGTGATACACAATTTTTACGACATGCAATTTGACCTCTGGCTTACAGCCCATTTGAAACGTAATCTCATAAGCCTACTGGCTAACACATGCATGTCATAATAACTAATGATTGAATTATGAAAAATTTACTTGTATTTTTGTGAAAATGAAGTACGTAACGTAATATCTCGTCCGTAAAAAGTAATTAACTGATTATATTTTCCAACATAATACAACTTTCAAGTTTCTACTGTTATGTTATTGGTCCCATCATGTAATAGAAGATGAACCTGTTACTATATACTAGGCATATATTCGAATTCCGAGGTGCTACGAGAAATTTTAAATTCGAAAGTTCGAATAAAACCAGACCCGCGGCTCGAGCCCGGGTCTTCTCTTTCAACTAATCGACCAACGAAGCAGTCAAGTGTTTCAAAAATCTTCACATATATGAATGGAACATTAGAATTTGCTTTGTTAAGTCATCAATAGAGGCAAGTCATGTAACACATACATATAAACAGCCACGATCATTTCCCGCCATTTTGCCGAATAATTTCGATTCGGCCCAATTGCATGTTGATTTGGTAGTAATTTTACGACTGAACATCGCCTGTTATCTCTTTTGCTAAGAATTATTTAATGATGGCAACACGCAGGCATCGTGCGAAAATAATGTGCAGCGTGCATATTACCATTTATTATATATAATTATTGTATGATAACGATGTGCTCGGAGATAAATCGAAGATAAAGTAGTCGCTATAGCCGAAAAGGATCGATATTATTTATATTATTGATTACATGATTCTCTCTCTTCGCAAATCGATTTGAATTGATTTTTTCTTAGTGTTGTTTTGATTATAATATATTTTAACTCTGTACATATTCTCAATGTTGTATCTAATAATATAGTACACGTAGTAGGACCAGACATAGCCGTAGGATTATTTTGTAACCTACGAATTATTGGAGTAACCTCGTAATTGCATATCTACTGTACATAATAAACGAAATTAAGAGAATAATTTACTCATTTAAATATGACATGTTACTTTTCAGCACACATAAACAAGTACGAATTAGTACAAAACATTACATAAAATAATACGGCATCAAGAGCAGTTATAAATCAGCAGCTAATGCGGTCGTCAGGTGCAGTGCTGTATGCGGTGTGTTTTGTCGCCCACTCCGTTTGCAGATTAGGTGCAACGATAATTAATCAAGTTGACACACCTACTTCGGGCGACGGTATCAAGGAATGCAGTTTTATTACACTGTCACGACGCTATTCTATGAGTATTATGTTTGATAGTGATCTATCCTCTAGGAGATATGGGGTCTCCGAAATCGGCGGGCGTTCACGAACAAAGTGTAGCAGGTGTGGTATGAGCGTGGAAAAAGCATAGCAGGTCGTAACGATATAGATATTTTGAACGTGCTCTCTTCTTACCCTGTAAAGGAGATGGCGTAGTAACACAATAATAATATTTTTATAGTAAAGGCTGAAGTAAGGTTAGCTTATCTGCACTAAAGCGGTCAACAAAACTCCCCACGTTAAACGTAATTCAATTGTTTACGAGGTCAGTAACCTCTGAAATCTAGGTAAGAACGATATCTAACAATGGATTCTGCCATTCAAATTCTTTAGATCGGAACACAGCCAAAGTAATCTTTGATGCTACGACTAACCTAACCCAGAGAATTTCATCAAAACATGTACGCAATAATATCACGAACTTTAACGACATCGCATCAGAAATAATAAAAATTAATAAAGTTGTTCTATTTTGCTAATAAACAATATATGTCTAACTCTTAGAAACATTTAAAAATGTATATTTATCTTTATCGGGAAAACCGCAATTAAACTAATCTACTGATCCCACTTCCAATAGTTAATTAACGATATCGATTAAGCTGTACCCCGAAAACATTCTCAACTTTTGCGGCCGCCCGCGACGGTCGCAACAAAGAGTGAGCTGGAGTAAATAGCGATCCGTTAGACCCAGCAATGACTAGCCGGCGCTGGACATTTCCTATAGGTACGTGGGAACAATGCGTTTTACGCTTTTTGCAATGCCAGCCAGCCACTCCTTGCTTTTCAAAGTACAATGATATGTACAGATACCGCTGCACCGGCTATGCAAGACGCACTCATTGCACGTCCCACACAATAGCCTGTCCAATCAACATGACGCGAACAGCGCGAAACAAAAGTATTGTCTGTCACGGTCGTTTTTGCGCGAATGAGATCAATAGTGGCTGCCTCGGGGTTTCAGTTGCCAGTAGATATACGACAGCTGTGAATGTGTTAGACGCGTTCTCTCGTTGAGTTTGTAGTTAAATTATAATAGTTGTCTCTAAATTCTTAATTAGAACTGAAAATTCGCTTTAATCGAAAGTTTAATTATTGTGTTTTTAGCCTCACTTTTTTCTAAAAGTTTTGTTCTAGTACCTATCTCTTGTTGTCGCCACAAAATATTTATGTCGATTTGATTTTCTTAATCTCACACAGATAATTTAGTAAAGCAACAAAACTTCAGCTTAAAATTATTGTCTGATCGAAGTTTCGGTGTTGGCCAGTTTCAGCAATAAATCATGACTTCGACCATAGTTTCGATTTCGGCCAGAAAACGTTCGACCGGCCTATTATGTTGGTATGTCCTTATGTTTTCAATGTTATTGAAAGTTCCAAAACTAAACTCTATTTTACAAAATAATCTGAATTTTACAAAAATTTAAATTAGATAGCTATATAACTTCTTATGGAGGTTTGCGCCATGGAGGGGGAGTGACGATATACGCAA
Organism: Elbella merops; assembly: GCA_018244855.1. Lineage (NCBI taxonomy): Eukaryota > Metazoa > Arthropoda > Insecta > Lepidoptera > Hesperiidae > Elbella > Elbella merops. The sequence goes on from DWMG01001277.1 coordinate 11,213, forward strand.
AGTGGCAATGGTTGGATGCACAGAGCCGAAGATCGAGCTCAGTGGCGTGCTATTGGAGAGGCCTATGTCCAGCAGTGGCCGGGAGTAGGCTGATGATGACGATAATGATAATGATGATGATGATTACTCCTTCGCTTTCGGCCGAAACTAGAAAGAGGGCGGAATATTTGGTTATTGTTTCGGCTTAACCTAAAATACACCTTTTAGTTGAACACGACTTAAAATCCTTCTAACTCTAACAGATCGCATAAATTTAAACGCTGTTAACACAGCCGCTTCCCTAGCATTTTGACCAAGATCAAGATGGCACGTTTGATATTTATCATCTACACCGATAGTGTGAGCCCGGTAAGAAGAGCCTACTTCCAATTTCGTTGCATGCCACGGCACAATTCCACAGGCACCTACTTCGGAATCTCGGTGGTTCTGCAGTACTTAACACGGAACTATTCACTCTTATTGAGCGGCAGCCATTAAAAACGGGTATGTATCTACAGCATTCGAAGTGCGATACCTTTACTTATATAATAGTTATACTTTAAAACTTATCAAGGACTCAAGCGTATTTATTAAATAAGTTCATAGCCACGAATACAACATGGCAAAATAACACGCCTCTAATTCCCCGAAAGTGTAGGCAGAGGAATGTATTACTCCCACGTTTCACCTTTACCGTTATCCGAGTATACGGAAAAGGATGATCCTACGACTGCAAATACAATTACAAGTTATATATATGAACATTCACAAGTCATAAGTTCTATAAACAATTTGGAAGATAAATGAAAAATTATTTTTCGTTAGGCGTAAGGTTTCGAGGTTGTTGGCTTTAATGAAGATATTGTACAGTTGTTATGTACTATCCAATCAAACTAAAACATTTCGTGGAACTTAATCACACGGTCTGGCGGGGATATCCTTTGGAAATAAAGCGAATTGTCCTCAGAAAATCTGCCGCGAAAAGAAAAATACTATGGAAGCGGATATTCGGTCGTCCTCGGCTTAAGACTCATTTAGTAGATTAAGGTTTTGTATATTTAACTAAGAAAAACGTAATTCAATGCAAAACTGTGCTTTGGGGTTTTGTTTTTTCACTTTCAAAATAAACAATGGCTGAGATAAACGAATACATTTGTTTTAGGCGTTGTTTATTTTAATATTGTTGATATTTGTAAATGTATAATCTAATAAATAAATTCGTATCCAAATATCGCCAATATCAATATTCCTTGTAAAATATATGAATGTATATTACGAGTAACTCACTTACCTTTCCAATATCAAAATATCTGCAATGATCCAAATCAGTATCGTGCAAATTTATCTCACCTGAAACAATTAAAACATTTCTTCAGTATAATGATACAAAAAAAAAAGGCCTTTATATTTATAGTAACATACGTAACATTAAATCTGTAATCCTCGAAGAGGTAGGCAGAAAGGTTGTAGTAGGTACACTCCCACGTTTCACCAGTTACGTTTACGTCCCATGGAATAGGTGGTGAGCCTATCGCTATACACCGAGCACAGATATAGACTCCGAGTATTTATGCTCGTAGTTCATCTTTTATACAATATTGCGTTTGCGAAACGTATCAAATTTAGAATCAAATATTCCAGATTCTCATTATTATTTCACTGATACAAAATTTCTTGGAAACAAATTACGATCGGTTCTAAACAAATCTACAAAACGAAACATGTTTAGTGCAACTATATGTAGGTATATATATGAGATTTCATATGTAATGTTCTAAACACGTTTTATTTTCTACACCAAGATCCTCCTTTGTCATGTATATATACTATTATTATATTCTACTTAAAATGATGCCGAGTACGTGGGCGACGTAAATGTATCGTAGAGAACGTTCTATACGAGACTTAAATATGCTTGGTAATACTCATATTTCAGCCATATGAATAATTATATACATATATGTGTCCGCGCGTGTCCGCGCGTGTCCGCGCGTGTCCGCGCGTGTCCGCGCGTGTCCGTGTGTGTGTGTGTGTGTGTGTGTGTGTGTGTGTGTGTGTGTGTGTGTGTATATACACCTTAGAGTTCCTTATGTTCTCTAGAGTATGTGAAATCTGTTAATAAGCATTGATTGACCAAGTGATCAGCACTCAATTCAGTGCAGTAGACTCCATTTTTTAACGATACACGCAAAGTGGCTGGTAGTGGTTGGATGCGAAGAGCTGAAGATCGAGCTCAGTGGCGTGCTATTGGAGAGGCATATGTCCAGCAGTGGACGGGAGTAAGCTGATAATGATGATGATATGAACGCTTTGAGGTTTTTTAAAGAGTATTGGTCATCTCTAGTTGCAGATAAATTCACATAAACAGCGGTTATTTTGTTGGAAAAATCCTTAGCCGATATTTTAAAAAAAACGCAGCCTCAACAGAAAAATGATAGGCCAAATGGAATTTTAAAGAAAAGACCTAGAACTTTCTATACGTCAAACGATATTGATTTGAATATACAGCTAGCGTACTGACTTCTGATTTATTATTTCAAATTATTTATGCATAGGTCACGTACTCACTGGCCTTTAGCTGTAAAACTTTATTCATAATGAAATATACTTCAATATCACAACTTAGAGGCTTCGCAAAGTATATATTGAAACATTGGACTTGGGTTACGTCATCCGGTCACGTTTTACACACGCTATTCTCAACACATGCTTTCTAATAAGTCGGACCTCCGTCGATGGAATGACAACCGTTTCGACGTAATGGTATATAAGGTCGTTTTATTTATTAATGTGGTATGTGGTTAGCCGTGACTGGCAACATCGCTTTGACACCTAAATAGTTAACATATTTTTTTCATTTCTTACTAAACTCTTTTAGGGGACGTTAAAAATATTTGTACATTTATTTTTTACTTATTGTACTTTTTTTTAATCATTGTTTTATATAATGGATAACATCAATGCCTATTGGCACCTTCTACCTGCCAACACTTGGTTAAGTTGAAAATATGTGATGGGCTTAGAAAACAATAAGAAACTTATATAAATAAAGTATACTGTTAATTATAAATACACATTGCATTTTTGTGTATATAAGATGCCTACCATGACTTTACGAACGAAATAATTAAAATTTTAAAGACGATTTTGTGGCATTGGGTTTTAGTCTATTATTGGATACATAGATATTGGATACAAAGATATTGAATACATAAATTTTATTTGGATACATAGATTAAGAGATAACGTAAAATCTGACACTGTTGAAACGCATATAATATGTATTATTTACATATATATTTCATGCCCGCCAGAAATAGTCAGATTGCGTGATTGTTTTCGATTTAATTGCCTACTCGTGATTTGCCTATTCAAGCAAAAGGGAGCCGTTAATCAGTGCCTTAGGTTGTGGTATATTATAGTAATCAAAAAATCTGACCTACAAGTGTCCGTAGGTGGTATAATTTTTTGTTTAACGTTTTACAGTACATGTGACAGTTGTATACAGCCATAAACAATGTCCAATATTCGTAATCGAAATGTCAAACTTTGTCGCTGGTACATGCATTGTCTATGGTTATTGATTTTCCGTTATAATTATTTTACAGCGACTACAACGACATATAAATATAACATTTCAAATCAATGGTTATAGTGATATGGAAATGAACTAGGTGCTGATTCAAGTTTTTTATTGAGTATAATGTAGATTCATAGGTAGCTGTTTTGTGCTGTTCTAATAGACTTTACGTAAGTATTTTAATCCTTATTCTTATCATTTGAGAGCAAGATACGGATGTTAAGTACGAAATGTCTCACGCTACTTATAATATCTTTAAACTATTCTTAATTTGTCCAGATGACGGAGTTGCACTAGGTATTGCTTTCCCCCTAGTCAGTTTGGCAGATTGTTGTTCTATTTTGATAAAATTTGAGTTTGTGTGTATGTTGTATAGTGAACTTTCATAGAGAATACATATATACGTACATATCTTCACGCCAAGTCCCTTACGGAGTAGGCAGAGAGCACGGTGGTTATATTGTGCTACAATATTAAATGTGTTATAATATATTTTTCACACGTTTTGACGACGTCACTCGAACGTCACTCGATCGTTACTATAAAAGATAATATGTTCTTGAACATATCACCAAGTTCCTTGCTATTATATATACATAGATACTAGCTGACCCGGCGAACTTCGTACCGCCTAACAATCTGTTTCTTTGCCCTCGCATTTTAAATCTCCGCTATCTGTTAAAATTTTCATTTTAATAATATTCTGTAAGGGGCCGTTTTATTCTACATTACATACACAATGTAACTAAAGTATTTCATTGCATGGGAAATAATACCGTATTGTTTAAAATAGCTTCGTAAATAACCCATTCTTTTTTTGTAACATGAAAAAGATATAGATTATAGGA
>DWMG01001278.1:0-15614 GCA_018244855.1 Elbella merops
AAAAATCAATTCTAAGGTGTGTGCCGTCTGCCAACCCGCACTTGGCCAGCGTGGCAGACTATGGCCTTAATCCTCTCAATATGAGAGGAGACCTATATTCCAACAGTGGAATTATAATGGGTAGGTTATTATAATTTTTTTATTATTTATATGTAAAACGATTGTTTTTTAAAACGCTTCGGGGCAGATAAAGAATACATATCTCGACTCCATGCTGTGGTATTAGGGTGATATAAGATGCGATTAAACCCGACGCTGGCAAATCGCGGTATAGCGCGGCCTGCTTAGGCAGGGATATATACCCTGGTCGCCGACGGGCGGCAGCGTAGGTGGTACGAGAAGCCGTGCACTGCAATCCCCGACCCAAGCATGCCGTGTTTGGATTACGGACACAAACTCCTCAGGGGAGGTTAAGGTCCAACAGTGGACATAGGCTAATCATGATAATGATAATATTTCATTTTGTTTTTATTGTATGAACAATAATCCTTAAATAAAATAAAACTATTATTTATATAATTATTATATAATAAAATAAAATTAAAAATAAATATATTGGTTTCTGGACAAAAATCATTTTTCAATGATCGATTTAAATGTGTGATTGTCTTGTCCGCTTAAATTTGGCGACTCAATATTATGTCATAGAAATATTGAATATCAGTTAAGTAGTAATTTTTAATATCCACAAACGCTTGTTGTCGCACCAATCCTTATTTCATTAAGGGGCTCGGCTTAATATTTGACGAAATTATTCTTAGTGTTTATCACCGTGTCGCGGCCTATTTTTCCTAATTAATGTGAAAGAAAAATGGTTGTTGTAGGGCAAGACAATGCGCCTCTGGCGAATTAAAAGCCTGAACAATGTTATTACAGTTGTTCCTTTGTGTTAATAAAATATTGTTACGAAAGAAATTGCTATCAAGTGCTGTTTCAGACTGCCGCATTACGAGAAAAGATTCCGTCTTTCAGTCTTTTATTTCAATGCTATGTTAATTCAATTTTGTTTGAAATACATTTGTAGATAATTCCTTAATTTTTACTATAATTATGATTTGAAATCTATCGTGTCGATGTTTTCTTGTCTTGTTTTTGTTGACGCCGAGGGACATCTTATTTGATTATATCTAATTCTAAGAAGTAGAAGTTCAATATTAGTTTTTTTGACTATGTATTTGTATACAATTTTATTTACAAACCAATTAATCATTTCTAAATATGAACTAAATTTACATAATAATATTTATTAATCGAAATGGCTATAACATTTTCGTAAGTATAAAAGTAATTATGAACATAACTCAAAGCAGCGTCCCACGACCGCAGGTGCGATACACAGACGTTTAATTGGCGAAAATTATTTTGGATTAGGAGGATTTTTGAAATTGCTGCCGCCAGACACTGCAGCTGTCCCTCTCGTTACATGTCGGCTGTAAATTAAATAAGGATAAAAGTACGACTGGCTTTGTTATTGGCGGCCAGTGATTTTTTTTTCGCTTTAGGGTAATGTTTTATCGCTAGCCAGTTAAGGAAGATATGTGTTTTTTTTAATTAATCGTTGACTTATTATGTATGTGTCTGACATTTACGGATGTTTAGTATGAAGAGAGGAATTAATCTAGAAAAAATACATAAGATCTCAAAGGCTTGAGATATCAGTTTATCTGTAGAGATATAAGTATTAATAATCTGTGTATGTAACGAATAAGAAGAAAATTGTTCAATTATTCCCTCGCGTCAAAAATAGTTCTGATATTAGGGAAAGTATTTGTCGCGGCACGTGGCACCCCCAAGGTTGTTACAGGGCAAATATATGAGAAAACTTACCCAATATGTATGTATATTGCACCCTTTGACTTTTTGTATGGATGGCAGGAGATCTTCAATTGTCCTTGAGAAATAGATAAGTCGGTTATTAAGGTGTTCTTAGATCCGCCGGGATGGGATCTGCACGATGTCATATTATACATATAAGTATAAGTCTGGAATATTTAGTATATAAATGTGAACTGCACGTGTTATTATTATCATATCGTCATGCACTGTTTCTTACGGGATAGGCAGCGAACGCCGAATTCCAAATATCCCTATCATTAGTCAGTCATCACTAATTCTTTTCATACAAGTTCGCAGAGTTCGGAGAATTATGCCTTCCTCCATCACCTAGTACTTATTTAGACAATATACACGACCTGAAGGAGACAGCGGGAAGCTGCTGGATTTGGAAGGTCCAGGACCAGAAGGAGTGGCGCCGATTAGGGGAGGCCTATGTCCAGCAGGGGACATATAGAGGCTGACGATGATGACGATAATGGCACGAGTGTTGGTCTCCCCCAGTACCCGTCTGTTTTTTCACTCTTTATATTGATATCAACTTATACTTATTAATCTTCTGTACAATGATTGCTTCATTGGTTGAGTGGTTGCAAGCGCGACTGCTGATCGAGAGGTCCTGGGTTCGAATCTTCGGTCGAATACTATTGCGTTTTTCTAACTTAGAATTTCTAGTAGTGGCTCGGAGTCTGGATCTGTGCCCGGTGTGTGGCAATAGGCTCATCACCTATCCCATTGTGGAACGTAAACATAACTGCTGAAACGTAGGAGTGTACACCTCTGCCTACCCCTTGGGGGATTACAGGTGTGATGTTACTTTTTTGTATATATGTGTGTACATACAGTACGTGTGTGTGTACATACAAACGTACATATGTAATAACATTATAAATCGTACGATATAAATGTCCTACTACAAAAAAATAAAAAGAAAAATAGAAAAAGGCAAGAATTGCAAACAGAAAGTTTGAGAGCGGGACACTTGAATGTTTTCACTCGGTTGTTTTCCAATATCGAAAGTAATAATAGGGCCGTGTACTGGCTTATATAATGTAGTGTACTATGTATTACGTTTTCTTCTTTATGTACGGAACATACAAGTACAATTGTAAGCGATACAGGTACATGTCAACCTTTAAACAATCCGTGTCATGCAAGTTTACTACGAGGCGGAATGGAAATTACTATGACGGATGGTGCCACAGAAGAAAAATTCTAAATTAGTTAGTTAATATTTTGATTATTCGCACGCCCGTCTTCCTCGAAGGGGTAGAATGAGGAGTCTACACTCATCTGTCCATTGTACTACTACAATCTCACGACAGTACAGAAAAAAAAATTATAACCATTATAAATTAAGCCAGTTAACCGTGTAGAATGGTCACCTGTTGATGAATGGAAACTATTGCCTAGGCACATAAGAAAGTCAGATAAGTTTTTAACAAAAATCATCAATCGGTGAGAAAGTGTTTTTAAATGTATGGACTAAATGACGTTAAACTTTAATCATACATTTTTTAACGTACGTAACTTCACAACTATAATACCCGAAGAGGTAGGCAGAGGAATGCAGAACACTCCCACGTTTCACCGGTTACGTTTACGTCCCACTATTGAATAGGTGGTGAGCCTATTGCCATGCATCGGGCACATATCCAGACTCCGAACCACTACTAGAAAATCTAAATTAGAAAATTTTGTAGAGTTCGACCCGGGAATCGGACCCGGGACCTCCCGATCGGTAGTCGCACTTGCAACCAACACGACAAACGAGGCAGTCAGTGTATTGAATAAATGACGTAAACTTTAATCATACATTTTTTAACTTCATTTAAAAACGCTTTAGATAATTTTGTTTCACCGTTATAAAACGAAATTGTTTATTGTACACTTCTCCCTGATGTTCATTGTACTTTTCAACTTTGAATGTATTGTACAAGTTGTCGAATACACGTCTGTGTCCTATTCCAATGTCAAACTGAAGTTGTATTCATTAGGACCAACTTGGAAGGCTTTTAAGGTTCATCTCCTAATGTCTGACTAGTAACCAGACATATTTGATTTATCGAGTTCTCTAAAGCTGAATGACCTCTTATTATATTGTTTTAACTATCTCCAGGTAAATAGGTACATTATTACATTAATTTTTATACTTTAAGTACATATATTTCGCAAACTAAAAGCTCTTTAAATTTGGAATACTTAATTTTTATATAAAGAATGAGATTGCAGAGAGAAAATTACAGTTTATTTAACATGGTTTATGGGTTCGTTGAACAAAATATAACATTAATTTTTTTCATTTTTTATATTTACACATATAATAATCTATTGTCAAACACAGAGCAGAGAGTTATTTGAAATTGACACAAAAACCTAAATAATTTTCGGACTTAAATTTAGTAAATTACGTTCGAATTATGGACATTGCTGGACTACTACTATAAGAACAGTTTTTACTGTTCTTATAGTAGTAGTCCCACCCACATGGATCTTCTTTGCATAGTAAAGAACGCAGTCTGTGCATAAGGCAGTTGTACTCAACTTCTCACGAGACAAACGAGATCTCACAGCTGAAATTGGTCTGTCAGCGTTGGGAAATGGAAGCGGAAGTACTTTTAGTTGTCATAGCGCTGTCTTTGCGACGCGTCTAACATTTTAGCTCAAATACAGGACTTTCGTAGCGCTCGTGAAGTGCTAAAAGCGCTTGATTGTTATAGCGTGTAAAATAAGACGGAGACGGAGTATGTCGAAAGCGTAAAAAGCTGTTGGTGGTGTGATCTACTTTTGAATAATATTTCTATGTATTTTAGAGCAATTTTCACACGTGTTTAGATCCTAATAAATCTATATATACACATACACCGTTCTCGTAATTAAGGAATGCATTAAAACTAATCTGCCACGTTCGGATTTATGTTACAGAAAACGTGTCGAAGAATGTCGCGGTTATTTAAAAATTATTCGAATTACTTGACATTAGCACATCGTTCGTGACTCGCGCGAGATGTGCGCGATGTTCTTGATGTGCGCGAGATGTCGCTTAGTGTGCGTTTTTAAAATATTAACTATAATGGCAACAAATTAGATAGCATAAAGTATAACACAGCCTTTATTTTCGGCAGTAAATCTAATTATGGTACAAAATAGTCAGCACTACCGTCTCTAGGCTCGTAGCTATAGCGAGGCATACTAAACGAGTTCCAAAATCGTAGCCATGGTTCCATTTTGCACGCAGCCCCTCATTGGATTACGAGCGTGGGCAGCGAGTCCACTAACCTCATGTGCATAATGATGCACGGACCTGATATAGACTTTAAAAAGGTTCAGAAATGTACTGGCATTATTTCTGTTTGAACAATTAATTACATGGAACGTCGAATATTTTTACGTGTATAACATTGCACGGTCTGATATAGACAGAAAGATTTAGAAATGTTATGAACATTCTTTCAAATGAAATGTCTAATAAAATAGTTATCGACTGGTATCAACTGATCTGGCAAAGGAATCCTTTATTAATATAATACTTTTCTTAATATAATTAATCCTAGAGAATTATGTAAGTTACACTACATGATTTACAATATATTGGTGTTTAAAACACACCATAGAAGGGATAGCGTATCAGAATAAAGTCGCAATAATCATGGACAAGGGAATTGAACTAAGTACAGCTATACTGCACTCCACAGGTGAGCTCAGCCGGAAAGCGGCTTAGCTGGCAAGCTGAGTAAGACTGCTGCGGGCAGAATAGTAGCGACTTTAAATATCTCTATATTATACAGACACTCTTATCTGTGATATAAAATTGAGTATTACAGCTACGAAGAACATTTCAAACATGGACTTAACAATGCAATGTAATCAATTTTACTTTGACCGTTATTATGTAAGTGGATTATAAACTTTTCAAAAATCAAGTGATACAATGCTTTATCCACCAGTAAGATGTATTATTTTATGTATTGGTAGAGTGATTATAGACCGTATAGTAGTCGCTTATAAAGATAAAATACTGTGATAAAAATATTAAATAAAGTTTAAATGATATATGTAGGTACATATTATTATATTGTCACGATACGTCCGTTACGAGGTATGAAAATATATAAAGGAAACGTTTAAGAAACTGAATCCAGTTTCTTTATAATGGCTATATTTGAGGAGTATTTAGATATACACTCAGAGCTCGTCCTACAGGTGGGTTCAGTGTGTAAGCGGCTTAACTCGTCACCCTGGGAGCTCTGAGTGATTCAAGTAAATCCAATCGTGCAGAGCTGAAAAATACCTACTCATATGTTTGCAATGTGTAATATTGCATAAATCAACTGATTCAGTGACCCTGGTACTTATCATACGTTAAAATATTATATTGAACGCCAATTTTACATTTTTTTTATATCCGTTTGTATTGATTTTAGGAGCTTTTTATTTTAATACTTGTAAAATATCTGCGGTCCTTCCCGTAGATAGCTATATGATTCCAAATAATGTCTTTCCTATGGTAATCACACGGCTGATAAACGTCATTATATAGTTAGGAACATACACTTATATTGATTTTTCACATGTAGCGATTAAGCAAAGCATATGTTCGAGCCAGTATATGAACCAGTGAAGCAGTCGGCTTCACTAACCATTGTTTTTAAATGTTACAGATATACGAGTAGGTACATATGCATGTACTATGTATGTATATGTCCACGACTTTGAATTGTTGCAACCCTAGATAATTTTATTACAGTATACATATAATTGTGTTTCGAGTAAAAAAAGCATTGAAAGCTTAATGGTGGTAATTTCAACCAATAGATGTAGTAAGTTTCCAATAAAATCCACTAGATGGCGGTACGCGTAGTAAATCAGTTATTTAAGTAATTTGACCTTGTCAAAAATTGACGTTTGTTGTCAAAAGTTGTCAATATAGACTGAATTTAATATAAATTAAAGTCAGTCGGTTATACAGGTGTTATGTGGTTATATAACAATTCAGTTAGTTTAATTCAACCACAATTATGTTTACAATCGCACAACCTAACTAGTTTTCTTTAACTGTGTTAATTTATACGAGCAATATGGACGTGTTGTACTGGAGAACACGGGACTTTGATTATGTTAGAAAATAAATATTAAAAGTTTTCCCCTGCGCATAAATAATAGACTTTCTCCCATTTTGTCTATCACATATCAAAAAAAAAAATACTGTAATAAAGCAAGTATGAGAATTGATAAAATAATAGTCTTTTTATAAGAAACATTGGTTAAATAAAAAATGACAAGTCATTAATAATTATGTTTGTAACATAACTGGTGAAAAGTGAGAGTGCACTCCTCTGCGTAACCCTTCTGGGAAACATAGGCTTTATGTTATGCGATGTTTATATATAGAAACTTGTAACACAGATGATGTTCCGTGAGAGATGGTTGGTAAATAATAAATTCTGAGTTGTGTCATCATCATCATTCAGCCTCTTTAATCCACTGCTGGACATAGGCCTCTGAATTGTGTAGCTTCTCGAATTTTCTAAAAAGGACGCGTTCTAATATTCAGAACTTGTGCCATACTGGTCTGTGAATGCACTGTCTGTAATAGCACACTGATACTGTTAGTGTTATTTCTACAGCAAAGGTTGATGTAGAGATACGAACGAACATGGCAGTAAGTAACGGCCAGTGGAGCAAAGTGGAACGTTAAAAAAGTTGACGATGATTGTATAAAACAATAAAATATAAATAAATAATTGAGAATAAAAGGTAGTTGTATAGTGGATAGCTCGACGTTTGGTTCTAAAAACGCGTAGCCGACACAAATTGTAATGAATTCAATTTGAGAGGGTCATCAATATGATGAGAAACTGAGCCCTTGAATCCATAACGCGGAACGATTGTGTTCTGATGCGCAGTGGCGAAACATTGATGCTGCGGTCAGCTGCGCTCTTCAAGTTATGAGCGGTGAGAATCAAATACGTTTATTAAAAAAAAAGTTGGAAAAAAGGGATGGATTTATTTATTTACAGTCATCAACAGCACAGCACGTTTACGTAAAATAATACACAGATATTATGTCATGGAAATATCTGAAATAAGAAAAAGGTAATATCACGCCTGTTATCCTCGAAGAGGTAGGCAGAGGAGTGTGGTACACTCCCATGATTCCCCACTTACGTTTTACGTATTTAAAGTAGTTGTGCTGTTATCTGTTCTACATTGTCGTTAAGTAATGGCGGTCATTGGCTTTATTAAGAACTTATTTTCAAAACACCGAATTAATCATAAATTATTTGAACTAAAAAAAACTGAAATTAGCTTGCATGTATGAAGAGAGTGAAGAAGAAGCATAGCAAGTCTGCAATGATAAAAAGATATGGTCTCTCTGCCTACCCCGTAATGGAATGTGCGTGAATATATATATATCTATGTATGTAAGTTGGCCATGAACTTGTGTTGAACATCTACAGCAAGCGTTTGTCCTCACATTTCATGTTGTGACGTGTAGGATATTTTTAATTCTGTGACCTTGGTTAACGTATGAGGCATGCATTAGGTAATTTATTAGTTTTGCAATTATTATTAGGTATTATAGCCTAGTCGTAAAAACATCGACTAGTTTAAAATATATATTATTTGCATATATGTATGTGTGATTTGTTTTTCAATATAATTATAACAGGTGTGTGTGTGCTTTTAAAGTGGAAAGTTTATAACTTGGGTGGTACCTTAAAACCTGGATTACCCGGTTTTTTCCCTAAGCTATCCGTAATTGGATACTAAATTGACCGGCCGGCGGACAGTCGGACAACGCTAAAAGGATTGTATTAGTGAATTTGTATTGCGCGTTCGTATCGCATTTAAATTGGATACATAAATAATTCTATACGTGAGTTATTGTTTCAATTCTCGTTCAACTTTACTGCAGTATAATCGCTGGAGCGGGAGCTCGCCTGAAACTTTCTCAGATATTCATTGAGAGAACTAAATAAATGAAAATGTTAAAGAAGTTATTTTATTTTAGCTGGGCTTTGTTTACATACATACATTAATTTGTGGTTAAGTTTCAGCCGTTTGAAATTGCATACTAAAATATTTCACATATATAAGTAAAATACAGATCATAGCATGCCTATGTTGCATCAATCATGTATATAATAATATTAATCATATTTTGTGCTTTTGCAAAACATAAATGGGGCCATATCGGTTAATAGTACAAAATAACTTAGTCTATGCCAGTTATGCAAAAAAACGAAACGTGATCAAGCGTTAAACGTTAAAGAACTAATTTAATGACTAGAGGTTATTATAACAGTTAAAGATTTGGAATTACTTCCAACATGTAACCGTTCTCCAAAATGAGCGAGGGCGACGTGGTATAGTTCTCTCTCACTTCCTCGTGTCTCGCAAAAATCAAGTGTATATACATATTACAGGCATAAACCCCATTTTGGGGGAGGCCTATGTCCAGCAGTGGACCAAGAAAGGCTAATGATGATGATGATGATGATATACATATTATCTATGTATTGTCCGTGATTCGCACATTATTAGCCTTAATACGAAGACAGCTTAATACGTACTTTACAAAATATATTTACATCGACTATTGAATAGTATTCAAATGCAAAGTTATAATATATATAAATCTATACGTATTACTGATGCATTAATGTTTAAACCTAATAAGTATATTATACATGTCGTACTATATATTCCGCGCTGTCTGCCTACGCCGTAAGGGACTTTGCCTGAACATATGTATGTATACATATCCTAAATGATTAGTTTCAAGAGCGACAGAAGAATGTTTATCTGATTTTACTCATGTATTTAGGATATTTGTCGACGGTTGAGTTGTGTGTGTGTGTTATCTGGAAATAAAAAATACTACAAGAAAACAAGATTTAGAAAAAATAACAACTATTCCATTAATCGCTTTACGCATACGAAGGGTGACACGTATGTAATTACTTCAACACCTATTTGAGCGAACGTAATAATATTCGTGCGACTCTACATTCGCAACACACAGCTCTCTGTATTCTGAATCTAGATAAATAGAACACCTTTTATAATAAAAGTAGGGCACTGCATCAACGTTCTCCTGCACCGTAAATTAATGGTTGCAAAGGCTCAAAGAAAAATATACTGAATATTCATATTGTAAATTATGCCAACTAGGGTTTAATTTTTTTTAATAACGTAGAGTAGACTCGCTTTATTTCCTTTCTGGAGTGCGAATATCGCTGGCTATTATGACATTATTGTATTATACATTTATCATGTATGCATAGAGTGACGAATGTAGAAGATTCACGTCTAGTCTGTAAGTATTGATATATTTGTTAGACTTTGTTCTCTTTCTACCTCGTAAGGAACTTTATACTGCAGATTATTGCCCACGGGAGGAAACCTTCTAATGGTATTTGGTGCCTTGGGAGAGATACCGGGTTATGTGGAACTTTTAGTGCCTTGAAATTCCCTCGGTGGACTTTCTCTCCGCTAATAAGAGAACTCCGAGATCTACAAGACGCACCGTTGTTCTCCTAGCGCAATATTGCTTCAACCCACGCTCTTCAGTTCCTATGACAATATGCGGCCACCCATGCACTCATTCTTCTTGGAATCTTTAGCTGAACGGTTTTAGCTTCAACTCTAGTCGCAATCTCGGAAGTCACCTCTTAGTTGCCTCTAAAGATAGCAGTTATTACACGCAAATAGGTAAAATACCGATTACCTATTAAACAGTTTATACGTTCATATGTAGGTACAGCCATTTTAGCATTTTTCCGCTAATCCAAACGGAAAAGTTATTTTGAAAATTTAAAAATGCATTATAGAATTTTGCAACGGAATAGCTTACAAGCGCAGTCGCTACGGGCGAATTTAGAATATCATCGACGCTCATTTATCTTGCTCAGAGTATGACGGCGCGGATTTTCTGCGATAGGATTTTATTCTTCACGACACTTTAAATTGCGTTGCGCGAAAGTTTGTGTCGCGGCAACGTGACGACAACGAGCGTGAGGGACTCGTCACACCTTCCGCCCTAGAGTCGTATTGTCTCTGCGACAAATAATTCACTGATATATTTAATTTCTCTACTAGTGGATTGATGAGGATATCTTTGGGTTGCCATTGTAGTGAAAGATGAGCTCATTAGGATGGTCGATGTCCCAGGGCCTGTTGGAAGTATAATAGGAAGCGTCATCCCAGGAAGCTCTGTTTGCACACCCAACACAAACAGTCATTTATTATTATTATTATACAATAATAAAGTCTAATCATTGGGTACAGGTCCCAATCGGGAAACTGGTAGACACTTTACCGTTAATTTTAGTATAAAGTATGACCTGATTAAGGCGAAGTGAGTCAAATTTATCCTTCTCGCTTACTCTTTTTATGACCTAGGTCGCTTAACAGAGACATGTGATAACGATATGATTCGAATGAGTATAGAAAATCCCTAATAGACGGGAATGCTTGTTTAATTGAAATAACGCCAGATGCTGCTATGCGGTATGATAAGATATCTATGTCTAAGAAATTGCGTCGCTCCTTCAGTACGTTTATTACTATGATAAAAGGAGTAAAATGTATTAAACGCCTCTTAGGGTCATAATGTTATTTTTATAATCAAGAAACGTATGTATACAGTTCTAAATGGACATGTCTAACAGATCTACTGTTGACCAAAACATTGAAAGCTCTAGAACAAAGAACCTAATAAAGAAAGTAGTCGAAGTATTATAACTAATGAAATGGCGATTTGTTAGCAACGAAAAAAGGCTATTATTGTCTGCCTATATCCGGATTCTGCCATGACGAATCAAACTATACCCACGCAGTCCTGGTATTATCTTAGTCAATGTAGCCAGAATAAAAAATGATAGATGACGTATCAATTTCCCATAATGGCGGGCCGGAGAAAAAAAAAATAGGCCTTGACGTTTTCATTAATCAAATAAGACGCTAACGATGTTACTCGATAGGTTTATAGCCATTTAATTTGTCTGTATATGGTTGCCAAATTACTAGATTCTGGCTCCGACGTTCGCTTTCAAAATACCCTTTTACGATGAGATAATGAATATTTGATACAACGGCCGTATTGGAGGCTTCGACGTGGATTTGCGAATGTAATCTTTTTAACAGACAACCCTTTATTAAATAGTTATGAAGTTGAGACTTCAAATTAAATCGAAATGATATTTTTTTGTTCAAAGGATCCAGAATATTCTATGAAGATTGGTATACATATAATATTAGCATAAGTGAACATACTGCTGGTGTGAAAACAACCAACTCTTACTTGGCCGGCGTGGCATGCCTCTAGCCTTAACCACTCTCGTTCTGAGAGGAAACCCGTGTCCAGCAGTTGAGCTACATATAAGCGAGATGCCTTCTGCATCCTAGGCTACATCTCACCATCAAGCGTGATTATAGTTAAGCACAAGTGAAATTTCTGCTTTTATGAAAAAATATGTCTTAAATTCCGAATTTTTTTTTTTTTTTTATAGAATAGGGAAAAAAAAACGTTGTCCCAGAAACGTTGTTTTTGTATGGTAATTACATAATTTTTTATCAGGACAATTGCTTTTTAACTGCAAAAACATGATGGCATCTACATTTACTTTAACAAATAAAGTTATTAGAAATGCCACATCCAATTCACAATGGGTCGTAATGTTCCGCGAGCGACGACCAGTTTACTAAAGTAATTATTTTGGAATCCCGCCAAATAATATCGGATCTACAAGAGGTGCGCGGATTTGGCGCCGATTCGTGTATCATAACGTTTGAGCCGCCGTATTCATTATCTGCTGCTTGTATGGATCGGATATTAGTATGAGAATATCTTTACTATTATTATCCATTGATATAAACTAGACGTAGTGCTAAGTGCTTATTACTCGTACTGCACGTTCAGTTTTACTATTGGACGCGAGTCTTTGACCTCAAAGGAGCCTTAGTTCATACAGCCTTTGTTCTCCAAGTATAAATCCTATAGATTCAGGATTCCTATAGAATCAAATGGTCATTTTACGCACCATTTGTCATTACATGTTTCATATTCTCACCATCACGCTGATTTGATAGTAAGGAATGTCTGCCGATGCGACTTTAAATTTCGTATAAGTACTCGCGTAAGTCAGTTATCTAGCAAATTTGTTTATATTTATATACCTACTATGTTATTCATGGGGTACATGGGGTACATTATTACTATTTATTGATCGTAGTGAATATTGGAATTGAATGTTGAAAAACAACATTTTTTCTGAATCTATTGATTACATTATTCTATCTTGTGCTATTGATTACCGTTGTTCTTTCTTGTTCTGCTGATGCCCATTGTTCTTCCTTGCTTTATGCATTATTATTATTGTTCCTTCTTGATCTTTTGATCACTATCATTCTTCCTTGTTTTGTTAATTTCTATTGTACTGATTGAGTGCGTTGACACAATACAATTTAATTCACAATTTAAATTGTTTACGTACAAACACGTCACACTGCGAGAGTCAGTCGTAACTCAACTTCCGGCTTGTACATCAACATGTTTTATTTGTTTCGGGTAAATAAGGTGCTGAAGTACATGTGTGTTTTACGTACTTTCGAGGGTAACGGTATAGTGATGCGGGGTGAAGTAAAAGCATTTCTACGTATATATAGTTATTTATATCAATCACGCTTGTGACCAGTAACACGTGAACCCTAACAACGGAATTCAAATATACAATTTTAAACTGCAGCTATAATCCCTGAGATCTTTCCTAAGATGATTACATCTAGATCATCCTCATTTTTTAACATTTTATTTTTAGACAGGGGTATTTCTCTAGAATGAGAACGGTTATGGTTATATTCTATGATGCTGGTTAATTTCAAGTTGGCAAACATTAATCTAATCCTAAGGTGTACAGGTTTCCTCACAATGTTTTCTTTGATCGTTATAGCCAGCAAAATATAATCTTGAAAAGCGCAAAAAATTTTAACATTGAATTGATAATCATCATTAAATTTATTTTCATCACTTATTAATCTCATTAAATAAAATTTTATCGACGATTGTTTAAAAAGTAAGGAAAAATACAAACTGATGGACGCCATAGTATGAATTATAAACAAGATGGAATTAGTGATCAGAATTATAATGATAATCGATTTGTTATTCATACTTCTCTAAGAACAAAGTTTGATCGACTCCTTTGTTCCAGTTTCGCTATTACACCCTGAAAACCTTTAACCCTGAGTTGCCTAAATTTAGTCTCGGCGGGCTAAACGGATCACTTCCTGGTCGAAGGTCATAATCGATATATAATAGATGCATGTTTGTCTCCTACGGTACTGACGCTTCACTACATACATAGACTTGAGGTATAAGGACAATAGGACTAGAAACATTGGTTTTTCGTTTGATCATATATTACCTTCAAAACTGTCATGTGAATTACAGAAGTGACACCTTCTCTCTCGAATGTTGTAATATGGTAATTTTATAAAGGACCTTGTACCTTTGTATTGTCTTTTTCCATTTTTAGTGCGTAAAGATTAAAGAATATCGGAATGGATACATGTATGATTCGGTATTAAGAATTTGTGTACACTCATTCTTCTTCTTTGATACTAATTTGTTTACTTCATATTGTTATAGTGACCAAACATTGTACCTAATAAAACTTAAGAAGTGATGACGCTGTTTGTTTCTATGATAATACGTAACAATGGAGTACCAATGTGGGATGTAAACGTAACTGGTGAAACGTGCTAGTGTTCTGCACTTCTCCAACTACCACTTCGGGGATTACAGGCGTGATGTTACCGATTTTTACAGTTCAAAGAACTGGATATTATTTATATTATTGCTTAGCGTTAATGTGCTGAAAAACTAATGACCACGAATAAAAGGAAGGTTTTTCCTATTGAAACAGTCCCGAGGGAGATAAATATGGCGCAGCCCTAAGTATGACCCGGCAATATTTTCACTAAATCGCCCAAAGAAAACAATACACGCATGGAGTTTTACGATAATGCGCAGCCCTGAGGAGTTGTGACGTCATTATCGGCTCCAGCAGTAAAACCGCTCTTGGTTTACGGCTCCGGGTAACGTTATTCGTAGGTAAAGATTCGAATGTAAGTAAGGCGCTCATAGTCCTTAGGTGCTGGATTGTAACAAAGTACCTACATTTTTTCGGAGACTAAATGTAACACAGGCGCGGAACGCAATATTTCCTGTGAACGGGTGAATGATATTGTACTTTACGCAATTAGTCAGTTATATTCTCCTTTAGGGAATACTCTGTGGCCTTGGTCTTCAATCCTTCTAGTCTAGCTCAGGTCGTCGCCAATAATCAACCGTGTTGTTTATTAGAAGGCCGCCTGGGAGTTGTATCAAGATTATTATTATTATTTTCAGTTGAGCTTCTGAGAACCTTTTATAAAGTTTTTGATAAACAAGTTAGTTTAAGTGCTATCGTTTCGAGCGAACTACTAATGAGTCAAAGGTAAATTCGCAATTAATTCCACATTCAGAAATAGGACTTAAATGGGCTCAAATATATACTCTGGTTCTGGTAAATAATATTTCTTTGTATTTAATAATGCGAAAAATGTGCCGTCTAACAATAATCAGCATGAAAAATCCTTATTATTGTTCCACTCTCTTCATTTTTAGAACGAAAACTGTTTCGGCCATAGACAGCCACGCTGCTTAAAACCGTTAGAAAAGCTTTAACTAGTCCATGGTCCATCTTGGAGGGGAAAACAAAAATATCCTCATG
>DWMG01001279.1:0-15611 GCA_018244855.1 Elbella merops
GGATACACTGTAATCCTCTCGCTAAGCTTATCACGAAGCACGTGGCTAAATTTAAAACTCCAATCGCAGCGGCGCGAGCTCGTAAATTGTAACGAGTCCATGATTTATGTGCACTACTCCACGCATATTTTTAGAGCATTACAAAAAAACATCTTCAGGTCGGTTGGTAAAATATTAATGGAAATCAATTCGAGAGGTCTATACACTATATTAAAAAATAAATATGTTTGAAGATGTTGAAGAACTTCGTAAGAATCAATATTTAGACTTTTAATAATATTATTATATCAACTCTTACAGGAAAGCCAGAGAGCACCGAGTGGTAAACATCTCTATACTTACAGATCTGACCTGATTCTTCTACGTTCATCACTCTCTTCATACACGACTGACAGTTTCGGAGAGTATCAGTCAGTGTCTGATTCTTTTCGTTCAGATTGTTGGGACTGCGTGTCCTTACATCTGCATCGAACAGTGAACATTTAGGTTCTCGAAACACCAGTTTGAATTAGTATTAGCAAATATCCACTTTAAAATTTTGTTTACTTTTAATTGTGTAATGATATCATTATAGTATATTATAATATAATAATCGTGCAAATGTTATTATCTTATAAACGCCTTGACTTACAGTCCTTCTGTATGCAAATGTGCCTCATTAGATGTAATTACGATATGAAGGTGATGACATAGTGAAATATTGTGTGAATTTATTCCTTCCTTTTTGCACATTACTTTTTTACATTTTAAAATCGAATAGTATTTAGTGGAAATGTTAATGTATCCTTTTGAGGATACTTATCTGAGAGTAGGTAGGTACACAATTTTCATACAATTTTTGACGTAAAAGGACGGAAAGGTTTTCGATTATTAGTAGTTGTCTGGTTTTAAGTAATTATTATTGAATAATGATATTAATGTATAAGCAGATCTAAATAACAATTGATTAATATGTAGGTATATGTATTAAATAACTAAGTATGCAGTTCGATAAGATATTTAAAATGTGGAGAAAAGATTCATAATTAAACATGACGGATCATTTTGTTTTGCCAAAATACATATCACGGCCGCGGCCTTTTCAATTGCGGAGTAGCATTGTGTTTACAAATCCTACGTACCTATATCTACACAATATTTTTGGTAACGCGTAAGTACCTATTACTTCGGAAAGACAACAAAAGTATAGATGTAGTTTTGTATATGCATACCTATTATAATATAGGTATACGTGTATGTCATTCTATGTCGGGAGACGTACTTCTCTGTAACTTGCAAAAGAAAATAAATTTCTTTTGGGTTTTTCCCTCATAGAACCTCACCTATTGGTTTTATTGCCAATTATTACTGATGGGCGGATATATTTTTATTTGTTAGAGATGCGTTTCTGTTCATGTTATTTTATGTTGATCATTATAGTCGAAAATATTATATACAGTAAGTACGTATTGTACGGATAGCAAGATAAAACAGTGTAGAACGCAGGGGAGAGTCAATTTACCGTGTGCTGCGTAGTGAATTTTGTTATATGATCGTATACATATTAACTGACACTACTCATATTTATCTAACTATGTTTTTCAGAATGGCTTGATTAGTTCCAACCTCGCTGCCATCGGCAGGAGTTCATACAGGAGGACCTTGTATGGACTCTATAATAGTCGGGCATCTCGAAAAACATACTTGAGTAAGCCATTTTACACATATTTTATTTTGAGACATTTAATAGTGAGCGAGGCTTTTGATATATTTTGGTTGAACTTACATTGTTTACGCAATTTGCCGTGTGGTGTGTCATGAAGGATCGTTGTTTTATTACTATTGTGACAATAATTAACAATCACTTGAAAAACAATTGGAATTAGAGAGGCGTGCCTGAATTACGTTATGTACTATCAAAGACTTGCCTTGGTCGTTAAAGTAAATCAATATTCACACGACTTAACTTAAATATTTTAACATTAGAATTTTAATAGCCAATGAAATTGTGAAAGTTATTATTACCTATTCATTATTAATTTGTAAAAGGTATTATTTAAAAGGTTTTTATGCTTAAAACTATGCATTCATATACATATTATGATTGCAATATGTTAAATATACGTAAATTCACAGGTCGTCTTTAAACTATATAACGTAATGTAGTTGCGAGACGACAATTTAAGTTTCAAAATTCGTACGAGGATTTGAATTTACTTACAAAATGTAACCGTTTCAAAAGCAATTCTTTCCTAAATGCACATTGCGCAACAAAACCAATGTCTATTGTCTAACGATCGCGGCAGGCCCAACCCTTTTTTGCATATAATTGCATAACAACAGCTTAACGACTTCCTTGACTGATATTCAAAATGAGAATAAAGTAAACTAGAGCAAAAACTGGATGAATAAAGTTTTATAACGGACTTTACCTAGAAAGGGTTTCAACATTGCGGTTAAGTGTGAAACAATCGGTACAGTTATTGTGCTGGCTTTATGGTCGGCTGTAAATCATTTGGAGAAAAAAAGACGGTCTGATGACGTCATGGGCCGTAAAGGCTTAACGGCGACCGATCAGCTGAGGTGTGGAGGTCGTCGCCTTGGTTGACCCTAAGCGACGCATATGGGAACCTACGTACGTACACTTGCTAGGACATGCTTTAAGATTTAGCATATATTTATTTTACTTAGCCGAATACTTTATTGATATCAAGTAGGTATGGTTAGATACCTAATAGATATAGGTATATGATTATCTGAAGAATAAATAAAAGTATAGGTAATAGAAAGAGAAAGAATATAATATTTTCAGTTAATAAAATTATATAAGTATATACGTATTTATTGAAGGTTGTATGAAAATATTTAAACTTTTGCTTGCAACTGCTTTATGCATATTTTACATTATGAACGTAATTAACTATAGTAGTAGTAGTAATAAAAAATAGAAATTTGACTGCCTGGTTGATCGTGTTGGTTGCAAGTGCGACTGTCGATCGGGAGGTCCCAGGTTCGATTCCCGGGTCGAACACTAAAAAATTATCTAATTTAGATTTTCTAGTTGTTGTTCAGAGTCTGGATATGTGCCCGATGCATGGCAATGGGCTCACCACCTATTCCATAGTGGGACGTGAACGTAACTGGTGAAACGTGGGAGTGTTCTGCATTCCTCTGCTTACCTCTTCGGGGATTACAGGCGTGAAGTCACGTATGAACGTAATTAACCGTAATGAAGAGGCTTAAGGTCCGTCTCGTAATGTTTTTATTCCTTGTCATGGTGGGTGACGTTCAATTTTTATAATGTATATACATAACTACATGAAATCAGGACTGCCCATCAGGTTCTCGAACCTTCAAAGCCCGCAGTGGAAAACTGAATTACGGCTCTTGTTTTGAGAAAGCCCATATTTCTACCTCCTTTATCGTAGGTATAGGTAACCTTTATTTGTCTAGAAACTGTTGCTGACAATGCTTAATAAGAATCAAATTAGTTTGATTATTTAGGTATGTAATGTGTAAGAATTATCGACATAAAAGGCAAATATTATCGACACGAATTTTAAAAGTTACCATATAGTAAATGTTGATCTAAGAGTTCTGTTGGACATTCCGGACTCCTCCTATTAACGCAGAGGAGGGTCACCGAGGGGTTTTTAGTTCGGCCAAAATCCCAAATAACCCGATATCTCTCCCAGGGTACCGGTGTACATTTTAAACGTTTCCCCGACAACAAGAGGGTACCTATGTAGTACCTATTTATTATTTAATATTCGTATACCCAAATGGGTAGAACGTAGTGTAGGTACCTACATTATATAATTTTTCCAACGAACACCTAACCTCCCTATGTTCACAAATAAAACCATTTCAATTTGAATTTAAATAGAAGTAGATGTACCAAGTGTTGACTAGTAACAAAATCAATATTGAAAGTTTGTAAAATTGTAGATTTTTATGGAGTTGCCCGTACGTAATCTCCACAGTCCATATACAGAACACAATAATAAGCCGAGCGATAACGAAATGGTACACGTCTGTAGGTACTCAGATAACCGATGCCACTTTCTACGCATATTAAACTCGATAAACACGACGATAACAGCTTCCATTGTGTTGAGAATTGCTAATCAAAGATCTCGATTGAAACTCATTTCAGACTCCAGATAACAAACGATCGATTCCGATCAATCTCAAATTCCATTGTTTAGTTAAATAGGATGTTACTTAACTGGATCTGTTCTGTTCAATTGGTTTTATGTATCTGTAAACACTTTACTTAGGCTAGTAACTAATATTTATTCGTCGATCAAATATCCCTGTAATAAGTATTGATTTTTCTATGCTAATGACTTCAAAAATCGCGCTAGATTTTATTCTTTTATTTGTATATAATTTGTAATTTTGCAAAACTATTGACTTTTGTAACCAAAGTGTGGTTATTGTCTCGATTGAGAGGCTGTCTCGCGCTACTAACCTAGTGAGCGAAGTGTAAATCAACGCGCACTCTACATGTGGCCATTAAAATCTGACTATAAAACCCATTATGGCAGTTAATATCGGTAATGCTTTTATAAAAGGCACAAGTGTAACCGAGCCGTATAAATCGGCAAACTAAACAATGGCCACAGCAGTTTCGCTTCACATTTCTACGCGGCAAGTTTTTTGCTTAGTGAAACAAAATTCACGCTATTTATCACAGTTATGAGAACACCACGCGCTGGCCAACACGTCTTCACGACTTTAATTAAACTGAAACAGTGTTTCGTGTATCTAATTTTGTGTCCGAACTTACTACAGATATATTTATATACTGTGCCTCGCTTCGCAGCTTGTCCAGACGTGTTTAGTTGTTTACTGAAACTGTCTGTGAGAAACGCGCAATCTACCCGCTTCATATTCGGTGAGTGTTCAATCCAAGTAATGTACTGCAGAGATTCATCGTGTTTACAACATGTCCCGAGCGTTACACGCAATGCCATCTATCTACTCAATATACAACTGGGGTACAACGACAATGAATGTTGTACATGGAACAACGCAACACATAAAAAGCCTACACACGCACATTTATAACGAGATACGTGCGTGAGTGTGCGTGCAACCTTTAACGCACACAAGCTCTTTTGTCCTTCGTAAAACAGGCAATTGAAAAGCTTCAGCCGTTCGCCGCACGGTGGCGTTGTTTCTTGGGTTCGTATCACAATCGAAGTGGTTCGTTGCCGCGTCGTGGGTTGGCGCTACTGTGCTAGGGTACATTTCTAACTAGATAATATTATATCATTATTCCCAATAAGACCGAATTCGCTATTAATATTGTCAACACATCCATTGCTATAATCTAATAAAAACCTTTTACGGTTATCTTATTTAATGACAAAATAATGTAAAACAGTCCGATACATCGAAGAAGAATAACTTTTAAGATTACTGCAAGTACCTATGTCGACTCATGATTTTCTATCGCGAAGCCGTGAATCGCCCATGTGCATGCACGCGTGCATAATTAATTTGTGGAGGAAATGGGAGAGATGCGTTTGAAAACAAAATTGTGAAGTAGAGCTATTCAGTAGAAATATTTTAGATTATGAAACATTGTTTAAAAAGGAGGTATTGATTGCAAAATTATAGATGTGTTAAGGAATTCTTGCTATTTATATCTGATAGTGAAGTAAAGTAAAGTAAAGTAGGTACTTAATACATATAAGTAGGAATAACCACTATTCAATTTATTATATTTTAAAGCTGTAGGTAGATTTAAAAATTAAGGCTCGAATTATTATTAAGAGCATTTCAAAATAAATTAAAAAAAACATTGCTATGTAAGGCAAGTCGATACCGGAGACAAACCTAATAATAAAGCGACCATATTTTTTCAAAATCCCCTGCTCGGATCTAGAATGTACCGTTCTTTTATCATTATTTTAAAATGAACCAACTCTGTGAATTTAGGCTTGATTCGCACTAGAATGAAAACGCGACTTTGCTCAAATATTTCTTGACGACATTGGAAAAAACGGCTAAGACTCTTAAGGAACAGTACCTTTATGTATGTAGAGCCTAGAAAGCCGAGAAAGAACAGACGATCAATGCAAAATATTTTGAAAATACTTATAGATATTTTTATACCTATAGACATACTTCCTATAAATCCCAAGACAGTTTTGTGGACAACCCCAATGGAAGCTTTTTGAAGTCCATGTCAGGTATGACCCTTATTCAAAGTTCGGGCTCTTCGTCGTAGCGCGGAAGTTCCCCCACTCGCCCTCTCTCATCTAACTTGCGCCATTACGGGGTCTTCTATTCGTTCAATTTGAAATTTGTAGCTGAAGCCACGATATATGGCACCGCAGCTCTACGGTGTCAGTTGAGGATTTAAGACTCTTATCTTCGCGGTGTGTTGACAGTTCTCCAAGCACGGTAGCATTCATGTAACTAAAATATCTTTGATTACTTATATAAAAAGTAAGATAGAAAGATACAGTTACTTATATTTGATTATGTAAGTGAAATATATTTGTCATTAGCTCTTTTAGCGTTTCTCTGTTAAAGACTTAAGAGTGAAGGCCAGGTCCAGTCAGCAGCGCTGGCTGCACACGGCTTGTACCTATAATGTAACATGCGCTAATAGAATAATGACCAATTAATTTTAGGTTATGTGATTGTTAGAAGACTATTTTTATTCAATTTATTTACTTTTTTCAGAATGGTTCTGTGTCTGAATAGTCATATTTGAACTCGCCTACGTACCAACAAATATCTAGAGTCCAGAACTATCGCCTTAGAATACCCACTAACTATTTTCTACAATATCTATAAATAAGTAATTCAAGGCAGCATTTCGCTTATAGTATCGAACATTTGTGTTTTCAGCTGGTTATATTCACGTGTAAAATAATTGATAGGTAGATTTACGGCTATACATTCTAAATATTTTGAAGTTGCGGGCTGCTTTAGCAGCTGGGTGAAACACGAGAGCAAGATGTACCAACATGTATTTCAGAGGTAGTTACTCCGAACAAATTTAAAAATAATTCGTTTCACTTGCAGGGCACGTCCGTGCGTTATTTTAGATGAGCCAATTCCAACGTCTCGTCTAAACCGATGCTGAAATCTGAAATCATTCCCTTCAACACTAAGGCGAATAAAACTTCATGTTGAATTTCAAAAGGGAATTATATTCTCGACGTGTAGACAGGTCACATTTAATAGTATAAGCATCCCTCTAAAATTTAGAGTCTAAGTTATAGATATAGGTACCTACATCTGTTAATTTCTGTATCTGTGTAGATAGTCAACTTTATGATATCAAGTAAGCATAACAAATTATAACAACACGGTCTCATGATTCTTCGTAACCGACTGAAGTATTGGAATGGAAAAAAATTACGATAAATATGTCAGGTTTTTGAATAGCAGAAGTACTTTATACTGCCAGTTACAGTACTATAACAACGTCATCGTTTTTGCTTATTGTATTTATAATTCGTTTAAATTAAATTCACACGCTATACAATTTCAATATCATTTTCAAACTTCCTTCATTTCGCGCGCGACACTGACGCGTCGTTATAGTTTCGACAATATGCGACTTTCATAAACTACGCTTTGTTGTCATATTGCAGACGCGTAAAAGGGACAGCACGCTATCTAAAATCCCAGGTATAAAAGAGACAATTGATTTGTGTTATAGGCACGTTTTGTTCCCTGTGCTTATGATATTGTTGGGAATGTATCTTTCGTATAGGATTTAATACATGTTGTTGGGTTGTGACTTATGTATGTTTTAATAACTTACATTTTACATTCCATATTGATTATTTTTTTTATTAAAAGCACCGTCTATTGAGATGTGATAAATTACAAAATGTGTTATTATTACAGTTTTGACCCTCGTGAAAATGTTCCAAAAACAAAGCGTATATTTTCTATATAAACAATACTTACATTTATTTAATATTAAAACAAAACAACAACGATTTAGTTTTTCATCTGTGTAGTTTTTCCAGTTACGCAAGCTCATATTCCACCATATGCTGTATAGCTCTGCCACAATCCAAAATATACGATACAAATATCCATATAAAATTCGGGTGATATATCTTCATACAGCAAAAGTATGGATCAACCCACGCAATATCCACGCAAAGAGACACCCAATTTGTACAGCCTTATTTTAGTAGAGGCACCAAATTTTCTGGATTATGCGTCTCTTGTCATTTCTGTTTTATTAAAAATATATCATCACGTCAGTAGGTAATGTAAGTAATAGACTCTGATAGTTATTTTTACATCTCCTAAATCATATCTTTTGCATATATATTGGTTAATATTAATGTAAAATTCCTTAAACTATAACTCAATGTCAATAATACTAATTTCAATATGGCGTACATTTTTGGGAACCAATTAGATAGCTGAGGTTTGTTATAGTTTGTCATATAGAACGAAACTTGTATATTGTGACGTTCAATATATCATATACCCACAATATAAGTAAGCGAGTATCGTGCAGTACAGCGGGCGGGGCGCAATATCGACAAATATGTGAGCAGGAAAGACGTCCAATTTGCGCAAAACTCTCGAACATTCTCTAGATTACTTGTCACTGTTTCTTTTATTATATTCTCCTAACAAGCTACACAGACGACAATGTTCTTGGATTCGATATTTATACCTAATCTTTTTTGTCGTAATGAAGTGTTTCCAAGGACTTTGAATAGTAATTTTAGATTACGTTTTATACACCCAAAATATTATCATATTTTAATGTTAATTGTATACGAACATAAAGTAATTTTATATCGTAGAATTATTTAGAAATCCATACTTTCTAAAGTTTTAGAAAGTATGAATTTCTAAATAATTCTAGGTATAAAATCAATATTTTCTCTACTCTCAGTACTAATTTTAATTTCTTGTGTATGTTTTCAACATTGTTTAGTGATTACATACTTAGTTGAATGCTAATAGTGTAAACTTTAACAGTATTTTAAGACGCCATGAATTAAACGCCGTCATTACAAATAGAAATTCCACTGTAAGCGTTTTTGTGATATTAATGCTAGTGTGAAAAGTGCTTGATAAAGCATAACTGATTTAAATAGGTAGGTACTCATACTAGATCTTGTACAGCGATATCTACAATAAAAATGATTATCATCAGCCAATATCTCATTGTTATCTACTGGAACAAAAGAGTACAATTACATTGTCTTACTGTGTATATAATTACAGGCCATCTCGTAAAATATCTACAGATTATTTATGTTCCTTCAAAGTTCCTTGCTGCCTTACTCATTTATTTATTTATATAGTAGTTACCAGTTTAGATATTTATAATACGTTTATTATATGTAGGTAGTAGGTTCGTTTAATGTAATACCTACGTATAATATAATGTGTGGTATATAGTTAGGTGCTTAATTGAATTTAAAAATGAATTGCATGTGCATCTGTTAAGTATAGTGAGGCTATAGAATTCAATCACTTTTCCAAAACCGTGTCCATTTATAGTCTACTATCGTCATCGATCTTTTATCGCTCCACTATTGAACAGGTTCAGGTCTGCCATACTGGCCAAATGCGGGTCGCAGACATATTCCAATTGAATAATATACTTACAAAGAACACCATAATACAACTTGAAACAATGTGGAGTGTACTGAGAAAAGAAGAAACGTTGCCAAATAACATCAAATATCCTACCGCGTTGTGACTGTACGTACTAATACATTTGTTAATTTAATTAAAACGATTCGCTTCATGCGACGCCAATGATGCTAAAAGTCTGCGAACGTAAACAGCTTTAGTTATGTCCACTGCAACATTGTATTGTAGAAAACAAACGGTTTGTTCTTTTAAAACCTATACTTACTTTAAATAAAAAAGTTCTATTAAAATTATATCCTCAATTTTTTTTTGTTTGTAATTTTTAGTAGGTATAGTCTCTGCCCACTCCGTAAACGACCTGGCGTGACAATTTAAAAAAATCTTTATTATTTTGTACTAAAACAAGCACGTGATTTGATTAAACGCAACTTTACTATTTACCCCTCTATGGTGACTGCCTAACCCTAATCGCATAGGTAGTACTTTCTCAATATTTGGCAAAGACATGGATAGGTACCTATGTACCTACGTACCTATATCACTAATATAATGTCATAAACGTATTCTGTTTAAATTCTATACAAACAAAGGATCCTTTTACAACTTATCCTACAAATAGATATTTATTTTAAATAATCTATAATATTTAAAATAATCTGTTATCGATCTATTCACATTGAACTTGAAAAAATTGCGTTCTGTAGACCATAGGACAATTAGGCATAAAAAGCATTTTAATTATACATATTTGGTCATAGCCAAAATATGATACTGCATCAAAGAGAGATTGTTTTGTATAAGATGAACATAACATTTATGATGGATCACCATAAAGTCTAATCCATGAATCACTCAGTTTATTGACTTGACAGCGTACAGTACCTACCTACTGTTTGTGTTTTCACAAAATTGTGAAATATTCCGCTTGATTAAAACATAAAACTACATTTTATTTTTATTGTGCGACAAGTTAGGTGCACCCGCTTCATTATTAAATTAATTAATCGAACAGATGTTCCTAATGTTGTGATAGTATTAGAACCATTTTTTAAAATACTTCGGTAAAATTCATATTCTTTTAACTATCTAATATTATTTTTTCTTATAAAGCATATCCGTCTGCTTATTTGTTTTATGTTTTAATTATTGTAATGTCCTGTTAAACATTTCGCATGTTATTGGTATTATTGTATCGCCACCACCTTATTAGTTAGGCAGACAGTAGGTACCTACCCATAATAAAACCGGCGCATCTACGACACAGTCCCAAATTAAAATCTAATAGGTACCTCTTATACATAACCTATATGAATAGTGAATTCATAGTTATTCCTCTATCTTGGATAAAACTATGACTACTATGTACATCTATCTACATGTCTATGTACATCTATCTATGTACATCTAACTACTATGTAACACAACGCCAGTTATCCCGGAAGGGGTAGGCAGAGGAATGTAGTACACTCCTACGTTTCGCCAGTTACTTTTAGGTTCCATGGAATTGGTGGTGAGACTATTGCCATATACCGTGTCCAATGAATTGTAAATAAAAAAATCCTATAGTACCCGACCTGGAATTTGAACCAGGACCTCCCAATTGACAGTTGTAACTACTTGTAAATAAGGTACATATATAATAGAAATAATAAACTAGAATACTGAGTACAGGAATTCGCGTTCGTTCAGACGCGGCAAACTTGAAGAGTCGAGGCATTCGGAAGGTTCATGCAAAATGTATGCGAGCGTCGTCGGTTCCGTGAAATTTGTATCAGAGGGGGAATAGTTTGTGTGTCCCTTCTCAAGCTTCATATTTTTCATGAATTTATATCGAAAAGAATCTCTATTTCGTCCCCGAGTGGGACAACAACAAAATTTGGGTATATTTATATTCCTTGTTTGCTTACGCCGTGTAATAAGAAAACTTGTTTGATATTTTGTATACCTACTGTGTACAGTCGACGCGAATAAGACGAGGAAACTGAAATGTTGACAAAAATTAATTGAGCGTGAAGTAACTATTTTGTTCCTTAACGCGTCACTTTTTTGGTTATAAACAATATTTATTCGGATTTTTATTAATTGAATAAATTAAATAATTATTAATTTCGCACTTCTTCCGTAATACTACTAACAATCATTCTTGGCGTCTTATTTAAAAGTTGTAGAAGATATATACAAAATAGGTATAAGGTACGAATAAGTATATACAAAATAGGTATAAAGGTACGAATAAATATATACAAAATAGGCATAAAGGTATGAATAAATGTAGATAGATTTGTGTAGCATTCAAAAAGCGAAAGTCAATATTTGTGAGAACAAAAAATGTAATGTTAACAATTACAGCAGGACCAATTTACTGACAAAAGTCGGTAGCAAAATGACATATTAAAAATTCTTCATTGTTAACATTTCAAGAAAGGTTTTACCTGGTTGTGTGTAACAGTAGCGCAATACGAGTATTTTTATTAAGGAACAATGAATTCAAAAATTTGTAGTTTTTGTAGAAAGTGAAATTTAATTGTTGTCGGTGCCCATAAAGATGTTAGCGTTGTTTGGTAACATTTTATATTCTAGAAACTTATCATACAAGTTTGTATATAGAATATTTTGATGTTCCTTTACGTTAATGATACTATATTTACAAGACCGTAGTAATGATTATAAATGTACCGGTTTAACTCACGTACGTTTTTCGGGGTGGCCCGACCGTAGTAACAAAATGGATTTCCAGAAAAAGTTTCAAGTATATTTTTACACCATAACATTTAACATAAGTAGTCGTGCTATTTATTAACCACATTTTACAATTCTGATAGTAACATAACCATGCAGATATTATTTTAATTCGATATGCGTTCTTTATTCAATTAAACCATGAACTTACATACGTCTCCCCAACATGTACCACAGAGATAAATTTCTCATTCTTATTTCTTTGCGCGATAAAAACCAGTTGCTAGCGAAGAAATCCTTTCCTACGTTAGATACCCATTTTCATTCCTGGTCCGTACATTATTTAACGTTTCAGTTTTATCTCACTTTACCTTTCAGCAGAGTCTTAATATCAGTTCACGCGCTCACATAAGCTGTACGCTCTCATCGACATGTTCAATCAACTTTGGGTAGAGTGGATTGAGGAAAAATAATTCGATTCTCTTTGATTCTTTCTTACTATGAATGGAAGGAAATGTTAGAATGTCTGTATATAGTTCGTTTTTGGAGTGATTTTTATGAAAAGTAAACTGTCACTACCTATATAGAAATGTCATAATGGTGATAATGATTTACGTATTTTGGCAATAAATTGATGTTATTACAGTAGCTTGTATTTATGAAGGTAAATATATTGTTAAACCCCTCAACCTACTTCGAGCGAGTATACGACTAACAGCAACGACGACGACACAGAGTATTATGATTATATACCAACTTAACTCATGTATATTTTTTGAGTAAGTTCGACTGGTTTTGGAACTATCAGAGATCCTTAATTATGAGTTCGGCCGGTCGCAGCGAAATCGTAACGGAAACAATGTTCGTATTACTAGTTTGATAATAGTAAAATAATAGAATATGGTTTTTAATGACTTTTCGTTATCCACACTGCTTGCGAATTTCCCTTACTCTTTATTAACTCCACACCGTTTTGGCTTCCGTGATAAATGTTTATTCTGTTATGGCACGCAACTAGCTAGACTGGTGAAAATTAGAAAGTGTTTATAAATTATTCCCTTTGTTAAAGAGCCTTTATAGAGCCTTCAGAGTATAAATTACAAGTACTGTCGACCAATCGCGACCAGTATAGCGATGAAACAAGTGATTAACTCCGACGTAAAATACTCTCGCCGCAAGCCATGTCAGTGGACCACTCGCAGTGGGTATACTCCACCGCAATTACAGTCGCCACGCTCGCGAGGAGATAAGCGTAAAACTTCTCTAGTGTGCAGGTGAATGCAAATACCTACGTTCACGAAACCTCCGAGAGCTGTTTAGATAAAAGCCCCTTTGTTTTGTCTGCATCCCTTGGCGCAGAATAATAAAATACCTAGCCAACTTTAACGTTGAACCTAACAGTTGTTTTGTTTGTTGAAACATTATTGCCGTTCGTGCTTTCAGTACTCACTTATTTATTCGGTCAGCATCTTTATTTTTAATTCCATAATATTTATAAAGTGCATTTCTATTCTGTATGTATATTATAATTATAAGTTAGTTAAGTATTATGAACATATGTATAAAATTAACTAATATATCTTCATGGTAATTTTCTAAACACCAAACAATTGTAGTGATAGATAATCCTTTAAGTATGTCGCGCGAGGCGTCTCTTTGTCTGACGTATTATGTAAATGTGTCTTTTAATCTTCACAAAGACAATCTGAGCAGTCGTGATAGCTTATAGGCTTGACGAAGTGATGCAAGTCACGGATGTCTCCAATATCTACATGTAAATTAGAAAAACTTGTAAATACAATTGTGGGAACGACTGGAGGGCAATTCCTTTGGTATTGCCGCGATGTGCTCTGGAACAGAAAGATTGATTTTATTAACATGTTTGCTATATCTCCTATATCCTTCCATTTCCTCCGACGGTTATCTTGAAAGCGATCCAATAAATTACACACGGATTAGCCGTATATAATAATTTTGTGCGAATATCCTCAATATCTTTATTAGGTCATGAGTTTTCTTCTTGCTCCAATCGTACATAATATTATGTG
Organism: Elbella merops; assembly: GCA_018244855.1. NCBI lineage: Eukaryota > Metazoa > Arthropoda > Insecta > Lepidoptera > Hesperiidae > Elbella > Elbella merops. Next base: position 14,316 of record DWMG01001279.1, read on the forward strand.
CGGTTTCGTGCTTTATTACTTTTCGTTATTTCCTTGTTTCTTTTCTTATAATATCGGTTGTCTTATTCAATATATTAGGTAACTTATACGCCCTATGTATCAGTATATTATGTGAAGGAATTTTTAGTATTCTTACGCGTTGGTCGTTTTGTAATAATAAAGTTATTCTGCACGTCGTCTCAAGCCGCGTGCGCAAGGACAATGTCGCACTAAGGACATGAGAACACGTGTCGGTAATTTCTAACTAATTTTATATATCTGATTCGACGTTTCTACGAGCTGTTGCACCTGGAACATAAAAATTAAGAAGTTTTAATAAATTTTTCATTTGCATTTATTATTGTTGATAATAAATCCTGCTGTTTAATAAACATTATGTTCAGTCGAGATTATTCATCTATTCACTTCCATGAATATCTATGAGATATACGATACCAAGATATATGACAGCAGTATTTCACTCGCAAATATTCAGATAGCTTAATCCATTAAACGTGATCGACATACAAAAAAGGCGGGAATATGTTCGTCAAGATATAAGATTTTTTTTTTTATTAAACTCAAGTCATGCTAAAGTTTTACAGCCAAACTAGATGCGAGACGAAACGTATTTTGTGTACTACTTAATTTCTCAGTTACGCACAAAGGGCTACAAAAGCGAAAGGTGAAATGCATTAAGTCGATCTATATGTAAATTTAACAACGGCTACTCTCATAAATTATAATATTTCAGAGCAACGAAGTAATAACAGCGATCATGAGATTTTTCGCCTTCATCATCTCGACTTTAATTAGCTTGAGCGTAAAAGTTCGCTAAGAACTGAAATGGAGATGCTCTGTACGTACTTTCGACTTAAATAAATGTTTGTTAGAATTAAAGGAAAACAATTCTACTAAAACTTGAAACAACCCCTTTATTTTTACATATTAATGACATATTATAAACAGGTAAATTAGATATTTATTATAAATATACTGAGAGCTATATGAAAGCTTGTGCAACTCATTGGGTGCTGGAGAAATTTGTCATGAATAATTTTAATATACGTAATAGACATAACAAGGCAGGTTTTAAGCGTTTCAAAACCTATTAACTTTAGATAGCGAGTGACCTCGTTTCCACTTGGAGGCTTCAGAGTCTAATTCGCAGGGCGCCGAGCGTTGTACACGGGCGAGTAGAGATATTCCTTTACGACTGTATTCTTATTTAGTTGATCATGATCATCATCATCATCATCAGCCTATCTCAGTCCACTGCTGGACATAGGCCTCCCCCAATGAGCGCCATCGCGCCCT
>DWMG01001280.1:0-15610 GCA_018244855.1 Elbella merops
CCGACGAATTTGAATCCATGGCTTTCAGCGACAATGTCAAAGTCATCATATCTTTCAGCACCGCCATGAACGGAAAGGAAGAGATAAGTAAGTAAACATACATACGTACATACACATTTATTGGGGGGGTTGGCAGGGATACATAAACATACATACATACACATTTATTGCGGGGGTTGGCAGAGATTACGGAATTCCACCTGCTGTGGTCTCGGCAGATTTCTTTCAGGCAATATCTATACAATAACAACTGGAAAAAATGTTAACATTTTGAGACTACTAACTCGTATGCAGCTACTCGCGTGTCAAACACAAGTTTGACATTAGGCGTGTTAATTAATTGTCGACTGACACTCCGCTTCTGATTAAATTAAGGATCGCTGTAGCGCCGTTGACAGACAGATTTTGGAATTACTGTTATATAATTAACGATGATCTACACGTGTCTTAGTAACTCAAAACAATTTTAGTGCCAGTTATTAATAAATTCGAAACTGTACAATAATATTGGTTGATTCGGTAACATTCTTTACAAGGATTAATTTCTAAAATATTAAGAACAACCACGTCCTTCCTTTATGTGCACATTACCATCCTCCGCCTTCCAGGTACAGGTGCAAAGATAAAACAATACTCGACCATCGCTCATTTTTAGCAATATTTAAATTTAATCTAGACGAAACTTTTACTGACTTGACTGCCTGGTTGGTGGAGTGGTTGCAAGCGCGACTCCCATCGGGTGGTCCTGGGTTCAAATCCCAGGTCGGGTACTATTGAATTTTTTAATTTCTAATTTCTATTAGTGACTCACTGGTGGATTTGTGCCCGGGCTATGGCAATAGTCTCGCCATCTAGTCCACAGGACGTAAACATAGCTGATGAAACATGAGAATGTACTAACTACACTTCTCTGCCTACCCCTTCAGATATTTCAGGCGTGGTGTTACGTTTTTACGATACTTTGAGTTTAGTAGCTAATGAAATATGCGATAGAAACAAAAACGATATAGCATGTAAAGTACTTAATAAACTAAATATGAAAAAAATGTTGCAATGAAGTTATAAAGTTAATTCCATGGATGTCTTGTTAATCTTTTAAGTAGGATTTGTAAGATAAAATATGATTTGTATAACCTATGAGTACCCTTAAAGAACTAACCTTTTTTTTTGTTTTATTTTTTTCTTTATTGGTTCACTAAACTGGACATCATAAAATAAACTAACCAAGTAAACCTAAGATAGCATATAACTACACTTTATATTCTTAAACAATTTCTCTTATAGCCTATTGTGTAAAAATATCCACTCATTCATATAAAAACGGGTTTATATAGCCAATGATAATTTAAAATTCAGCCGTAGACAGATAATGAACCAAATTCCCATTAAATACACAATAACTATAAAGCAAGTTGTTATTTTAATATGCACCAATCTTAATTTAGTGTGGCACTCCATTACATTTAATACAAAATGTTCAGCATACACACGTCTTATACTCTGTTGCAATAGGAGAAAATTTATTTGCGTAGAAACTAGGCCTCTGGAGAAATAACAATGATGGTATTGAGTTGCAGCGCACATATATGTACATTGATATACATAAGTGACGACAGTCTCCAGGGCCCATACACCCGCTAATTGTTGCATCTGTATCATTGATTTCCAATTGCACCACACAAATCTAGGACAGCTTGTTAGGAAAGTCCAGTGACGTTAGGAACCTTTTTTACCTTACCACAATTACTTGTTCCTGTGAATGTTGCTTACGTACTTACAAACTTTTTATGTAAACGTTTTCTAACGCGTCAAGAATTTATTGCTACTATTAGAAGCAGTATATTGGTTGGTTATTTTTATCTTGTAGTTATAAATAGATGAAATTATAAACTTTTCCCGATGTCCATCAAGAGGAAGCGTATATCATTAGCAAATAGATTTTATGACTTCTTAATATTACATGCTGTCAGATTTTAGTAGAAAAATCCGAATATCTATAGTTTTACACGATCCACCTGTGTTAGTAAAGAAAATTCTCTCATAATACTCTCTATTTACTTGGCTTGGTTAAAATAATTTCATCTAGTTTCAAAGCCACTTTCTTAACAGTTTACGTAAAATCCAACACCGTTGCTGGCGACGCGAAGCACGCTCGAGGAGTTGTGATGGCAGACATCGTGAGAGCCAACATACCAGTGAAGAATGGAGTGGTCCACCTCATCCAGCGCCCGCTCATGGTGGTCGACACCACCGTTATTGATTTCTTGAAGGTGAGTTAACCTTAAATTTCATGTGTATTTCCATATGTAATAAAAATCGAAGCACTAACGTAATTCCCAGGTTTGATTTCTAGGTAAAAATATTGTTATTGTATTATATACTTATAATGAATTTAGTATTAGAATACATAACAGTTAGTGTTTGAATTTAAAAATTTTCTCAAGGTTTGTCGCAACGAAAATACTCTTATACGAGTATATCATATTAAAAAAAGTCCTTCGGGAACATGTTAATGTGGTCAAGAGATATTTCACCATAATGAGTATAATGGCTCGTCTAGCCGTGCTAAGTGAGTTTGTCCTGTTACACTATCTCGGGTTAAAATTACCAACTCGATTTAACGCCTTGCTATGACCTCATGCGGCGTGGATCACTTTTTGCAGTTTGTTTTAAAATATTTTCCGATATTTACGTATCTAATTCACTAACGAAACTAACGAAACAAAAATATTGCGTGGAAAGTTGAAACGAAATTTTAATATTAAATTGTAATTCGATAAAATAATTTCCCCAGTATACGAACAAAACTTTTTAACTGCTAAAGTAGGTAGTTTGGAAAATTTTCAATGTGAGATTCTTTATTATGAAAGTAAAGCGAATTATGTATTAGACTACTAAAACAGAACCATGATAATTATATGTAGTTATAAAGTTACATTATTTTTTGCTATGTGTTATCGTTAATTATATATTATCATTAAAAAAGTAGGTACATTTTGTCATTAAACTAAGGACAGTGATATAATAATTTAAATGATATTATGAATGCTGTCATTAACTTTTTGCTCCATTTATATGGGAACCAGGCAATGAAGGTAAAACCAAAGAGTCAATAGATTTGTTTTACTTATAATTCTGTCAACGTATTTTTCTTATTCAACATTGAGTTTTTTATTTTCTCTTTTTACCATGTTCAAATCGCACGTTTTCAATCTTTTTTAATTTATTTTACTTAATATTTTTTTTATATAGAATGTTATAAAAATATTAATTTTCCTTTATACTATAGGTAAGTATGTTTTATACGTAGGTAATTGCGTATTAAGAACAAACCGAACGCGATAATTTTTAGTATTTTGATGTAATATAGCATACCATGCGTCATATATTATATTCGTTCCAAAAAATGCTTTTATAAGGTATATAATGAGAGTAAATAGATAGAAATCATAAATCTAGTGACATTAGCGCATCTGTCCTTGGTTAATTATGCATAATTCCAATCAATTAGTCGATTTGATTAAAAGCTCTTCATAAGTTTTTAACGGTACCTTAAGTATTAAAAGGAGCAGTCTTTGACATATAAGTTTACTCATATCTTCCTATAAATTTTTTATTGGTTTAATTTGATTAATGGAAACAAAATTTGCTAAGTAGAAAATGCAAAAATGTATCTATAAAGAAACTCAAATAATTTACACGTGTGAAAGGCTTAGTATCCAAGAACTCTTTAAAACTTAATATGTAAATTGGATCCGAGTAAAAATATGGTTTCTATATTACTCGAAGCCCCGTGACGTTTACTACTGACGGTAAAATCTATAAAGTTAATCTTCAAAGATCGCCTTAAGTTTAGTGTAGACTGCAGAAGTAAGCCTTTGAAAAAGCATTGGAGAATTTCTGATAAGTATTCGCATACATCGAATATGTATTTATCTCTATGTACCTGCTGTGACTCCAAGTGGACCTATTGTATAGACATAGTATATTACATACTTGTAAGTGTATTCCTTTATTGTTTTTCGGTATGTTTCTGCGCCCCTCCCATGGATCCTGCATGAATATAACGACTTTAGGGGATTGTAAGTATATTAATAATTGCATGGACACCACTCACCCGTAATAAATTAGTATTTTATATGTATATATTCACAATATGGTTTGCTTTTTGAAGTATTTCTCTATGTATATCTACACTTCCTTATGTCTTCCTTAGTTTCTTTTCCTAAGGACAGGTAAAGTATCTCACTGGTGAATGTCTTATGAAATTACGCTAGACAATTTGAACTCAGATTTGAGGACTATGTTAACGGTAGCATGTTGACTAGTGTCTATAAAAGTTCTATTTGTAGGAGTATTGTGGTATTATGCACTTCATGTGAAACTAATCGTTGCACTCTTTAGGTATTCGAATAATGTACGAGTAAGTCCTTTGCCCTGGTAATCGTTTCCAAATAAAATTCTGAAAATGCATTTCTCGTTTTGATAAACTGTCACTTGTATGTTGTGAAACAAGGACATAACAATACTCTTTGTTTTATAAAAGCAAGCGAAAATTTCGTAGTAGGTATATATTTACATACATGTAGAGAGTATAACTATATAACTGTCACACGAATTGGGCCACATGTGTCGTCGCGAAATTCACGGAAAAGAACGGTAATACGGAAGCGACATAACACTATAAACTCAATATCGGCGACGTGGGCGAATCAAACGCCAGGAACAAGCGTCCGCAGGGTTTGCGGTTTCATCACATCCGTTTTTGGTATTTCCGGTGAACAGCCCCGTGAACGTGCAGCCGTTAGCAGTAGTTAATTAAAAGCGATAGCTCTTTCCGAGCTTGCGGGTTATTTTTTTTATTTTAAAGTGTACTGAAATAAAAAGATCAATCACTTCAAAAAGCATATACCGATTCGAAAAATATTTTGATTAATTTTCACATTACGATACGTTACTAAGATCAATCATCCTATATTCCAATTGAAAGGGCTAGGTTAAGTAGACCAGTATAGTCTACCACTTTGGCGTTTGAGCGTTGGCAGACATAAATTTTTAAGGAATATTATATATAGCTTAGAGCGCGCAAGATCCCTCGCGATGTTTCCTTTCATCTTGATGGCGACTGAATTTATTATTGAATAGCACATACATTCGTAACTAAAAGGATGTGCTAAGGATTTGGGCCCAATTCTATGAGTTGATGATCTCTGACTGAAGTTTTATAAGAATTCTAACCTATTTTGCTCTCACATACATGATATATGTATATATATAAATTAGACTCCTGTACATAAAAAAGACAATTGCTACCATTTATTTTATTAAAATGCCAACTACAGTGTAACGAAGTTATGAAAATGCCTAGTTGAAGCATTTCAGGGCGGAAGAAAAAATATGACAGAAAAAATGAAACGTACGAACTAAAGAGTGGCCGACGGGAGCTAAACAATAGTTAAACCGACACATACATAAAAAGCTCACGTACCCAACACTAGCACGTAGCTGTACACGTTCTGATAAACCACCTGACTTGTATTTCATTTTTTGGTAAAATGTACGTTATCACACAACTTTGTACTCGCTTCAGATATGGTCTCGTTTTTTTTGTATTAATGCTACAATTCCCTAAACGATTATTATATACATTTTCAATATAGCTGTTTTTTGAAGTATTTTTCGGTTGTCCCTGTCAGTTTTTGGTTGGAGTACCTCGAATGTAATTTGTATATGACTATGTTCATATAGAAATAGAATATTGAATGTGAGGTTGTTATAAAGATCTAGTTAGAACAAGAACCTTTGCAGTTTGTAATAGTATTCTAAAATGTATGCTAAATGCAAAAACACGAACACTATTTCACTCAAATTGAAAAACAAGGTCCTGGAAACAACTTGTGTTCATAAAAGCAAATCAAGTGCTTTATAAATATTTACCGCTCAAAGCAGTCGTTTACGTAGCTATGAAAATATGTGTAGGTAATATGAATTTTTTTTTTACCTTTTTCCAAGAAGAAAAAGGTAAAAACTTATTACCTTACCCAAGTAACAACTTAGATAAAGTAAATACTTTAAAATGAAACTGCAATATTTATCGGTAAAAACTTAAATAATCACGGAATCAAGTCAAACGAACCGATATTATATACTATGGGCACAGATTATATACTATTAATTAAATGTTATTATAATAAAATATATTAAAACGTTACCATCCTGCGACCGTCATCTAGATGAAAAGAAATACGTACCGGTTCTTGAGTATAGCACGAACAAGTGAACTATTGTACGAAGATCTACCAACGACTATTGAAATTCCTGTCATTCTTCCTTTTCGTTGTTTTTGACAGCTCTTCGTTGTCAGACGGCTCTCAAATTGCTAAAGTTGCGATTGGAAATTCTTAATCATACAACTGTCATATTAATAGGTCGATTATCGCTATATTTTCGAAAGAATAATATCATTATTATTATTTTTATTTGTTTAAAACGGAAAAATTATAACAATAGATAAATAACAACTTGTTACAATATTGTGAATACAGATTATTAAAATTAAAAGCAATTTCAGAATTTTAATTGGTAAGATACGTAGGCAATCTTTTTAAAATTTCCATCTTAACACTGGTTCTTCCCCGTGTAACCTGATGTTAAGCAGTCATTGCACCCTCAAAATAATAGTGTAGGTCGCTCGAACAACTGTATAAGGTCACCTTCACAAATTAAACTTTTGTAAATGAATCTGAACATCGTTTTCGAAATACAAAAAATGTAAGCTACTAAAATCATGACAATAGAAAGACAGACAATAAAAGCAAACAGTATTGTTATAAATAAAGTTTTGATACTTTCTTTAACAAACAAATACCTTTTTATTTAATAAATTATTCTTGCAATCAGGAAAAAGAAGACGGTCCTTTGTGCAAGTTCTATGAAGTGATCATGGACTTGGGGTCGAACAATGAATTCCTTAATGAACTTACATTGGCTAAGGACATTACTTTGTTTGCGCCGACTAATGAGGCCTGGAATGACCACAACGTGCAGAATGTTATCAGGTAAGAGCCTCTTTAATCTTTATACAGCATTTAAGCATCGTAGCGTCTTTACTGTTAAGAAAAGTGTTAGAATTGTTCGAATGTCCCGAGAAACCTTATCTTTAGAGCAATTTGGTTATTGGTTATAATTATAACAAAAAGTGTATGAAGAGAACGATAATATACAAGAAACACTTTAGTTTTGAAAGTATAGAAATTGGGTATTCAGTGCTTTCTACCTACCCCGTAAGATACCTGATAAGGGATCTGGTAATAGACCTGTAATAGTGTAATATAAAAACAACATATTTATATTGAATTTGTTATCAAGTTAAATCTGTATATTAATTCATACTCAGGATTTACACGAAAAAATGAAAAATCAAAATGAAACAACATCAATTACGTAAACGAATGGATGAAATCAAAAATTGCTGTACGTAGCGAGGTTTATTGTAATTATTACAGAGCCGCGAAACCGCAAAGTGCTGTTCGCCGCACGTTAGTTACAGATACGTTGGATATTACGCGGCTTGAAAATGTTACGAATAAAAAGCCTGAAAACAAAGTAATGGAGCCACATAATTTTAAACTTCTGTAATTAAAATGACCCTCGTATTTTGTAATTAAAATAGCATAATTGACCCATTGTAATACACATGTCACACCGTTAATTCCGAGTCTTCATAATATAGGTACTTACGTATGTATATATATGTGTGTCATATATGATACGATAAAATAAATTATTAAGTCATCAGGTATTTTACTAGGCCGACAGAGAGCAACGAGTGCCAAATACAGAAAATATTCTAACAGAAATTACAATAGGATATTGAATACCTTTTTAATAATTCAGTAGTTAACAGGTAAATATAGTTGTTTCAACAATACATTTGGTTCCATAGGAACCATCAGAAGCTGGTGGAAATATTGAACACGCACCTGGTGAGGGAGCGGCTGCCATTGGATGTGATCATACAAAACAATTTGAATCAGGTATGCACCAATTGCAATTACATATCCTTATGTACATACATATATCCCGCTTTCTCTTCTTGATCACTTCTTTAAGAAAGATCTACAAAATACCAATATACATACCTACTAACATTCCCACTAGATAAGTACATGACTCGTGTTGGTAGACAACTGTTTGTCAGAAGTATTTAACTCACAGTCCAGGCTGCCAGGACTGTTAACTGATTGTAAAATATGTATATGGATAATAGTTGGAAGTAACAGCTTGCTCTTTTCTGCAGATTAATAACCTTTATGAACTTTGGTCAACATCGGCCACGCATCCAAGCACCGACTCAATATAAAAAAGCACTGCTATATTGAAATCTAATATTAAATGATGCAACTTGAATTGGTCGACGACGCTTTGCTTTGTGTGTATATGTTTATATGAAATTGATTTGATTTGCCTGTTTCAATTGTTTCTATATTACACCACAATTATAACAACAAAACACTTCATTGTTAAATTTGCGAGCAGTTACCATGCTTGTTCTGTTATAGTCCGTCCTTTGCAAATAACAGTAAGAAAATAATATTGAAAAAACAACAAATGTTTTACCAATTGGATCATTTCAAAGCAAATTCTTTCGGAGATATGTTTAGTACAAATCAGAATATAATTTCTAAACAAGCTCTTTTCGAAATAAATATGTAATAATTTAGAATATAACTTCAAAGCAAAGCCCTTACGAGATAGAGGTACATATATTCGTATGTAACAGTTTGGAATATTAATTAATTGTGTACGTTGACTTTCGCTCCGGTGCGCTGACTTCTACCTTCGCTGCTTATCGGAACCAGATCCCCGGAACTGTACGTTAATCCTATTTAAAATGAATTATACATATTATGTACGAATGAAAATCCTTTTTCATTTTTCGCGCTTCAATTTTGTCCGCTGGTATACTAGTCTTCCGGTTAATGTTGGGTTTACTAAATTGAATTGCTCAAAGTTTATTCCGGCAGTCTCAGCACTATTTACTTACGTCTGGTTTTGTAATACAGTCTTACATGACGTACTAGTAAGTGCATAACAAATTATTTGCAATATAATATTCGAAGAAGTTTTGGGCGTAACGCATGCATATGTCTTGTACGTGTAAATAAAATTAAAAGTCGTCAACGTATTGTAAAATGTTTATAATGCACCAATACAGAACTGAAATGAGTTGCAAACCGAGCGTAAAACAAGAGTATCGAATGCACAGCATTACCCGGAAGTCTATAATTTCATGATTCGATCACTTACAATATTAGTCGTCATTCGATCTTACATAACCTTTTTATTGTTATCAAGGCATGCGGTTTATCGATGTTTTCAAACAAACCACCGTTGTACTCATGTAGTGGTCCGACAATGCATGAATCATTAGTTAAGCAGGTTATCGTCCATACTAGCTAACATAGGTACTTATGAGTTTTTCATCGTATGTAGCATGAGGTCGTATCGGTATTTTCAATATTCTTCGTGTACGAGCTAAAATCGGAAATCACTCATTAACGTTTACTCAATATACATCATATTACTTAAGTCAATTTAAACAAGCCGTACTGTGTACTTAAGATAGCTGTCGAAAAATTCATAAATGCAAAAAAAAGGCTTCACACGACTCCGATTTTTGCTCACAAGTCACCTTTTACGTGCATTAACACGATAAATTTTCCAGATTTACCAAGCGCCGACAGCCGCATCCCGAAAATACCTGTACTTCAATGTGTTGAACTTCGACAACAACCAAACATTGACAGTTGAAGGCGGCGGTGTTAACGCCACTGTGACGCAGACCAATATTGCCGCAACTAACGGCTTCGTTCACATCATAGATCGAGTACTTGGAGTCCCCTACGTCACTGTCTACGAAAAGATGAAGGAAGATCCAATGCTCAAGTACGATTCATAATCCTTATTTAACGTGTATTAAGATAGCTACAGATATACATATGTATATATCCTATTAAATGTGCCCCTTATACACTTTGAAATACCATTCCGTTCCCGAGGACAAAAGACTCATTTATTGAATAGAAGGAATGTTATCTTATTTCAAAGTATAATCGTATGTTACGAGTATGATGTAAGACGGAAAAGTTCGAGAATGCCTGAAATCACTTTGGTATTTTCAAGTTTGTATATTTAAATTGATTTCTTAAACGTTTCTTTTTAAATTCCAAACTTGCTATTAATAGAAAAGTTAAGAATGGGTCATTCGTAGTCTGCAATGTGGACTAAATCATGTAAGAATTACGGTTTTTTAATTTGTTGGTCATTCATTGGTGTTATAATATGCATAGAATACATATTAGTTGTTTTGTTTTATTTTTAGCATTACTTACAATCTTGGGAAACGTCAAATGTTCAACCATCAGCTGAGCGAAATGGATCACCGGTACACTTACTTCGTCCCAAGGGACCACGCTTGGCTCAAATTCCAAATCAGACATCCATCTGCTTACAAAGCATTGTTCAAGGAAGACTTTGGCTACTATGTAAGTTAGATCTACTAATAATTAAGAACATTTTACATTTACAACAGGAAATGAAATGCTGCATAGTTAACGCAGCTGAACTGTTCCTCAAAACTAAGAAAGGCGAGTAACTTATTCCAACTGACTCCAATAAATTAGTTTGCAATCACTGGCGTCGACCTTTGCTTCAGTATTTGATTAATATTGTCGTCAAATCTGGGCTTTAGATATTTAGAAATGTGCGCTTTTCAGACGAAGCAAATTTTAGAACGTCACATGATCAGAGCCAGCCGGTACTACACTGTGTCCGACCTGAAACTGCTCGCTAACGAGACTCATCCCTTCGTGTTGCCAACCTCCCGCGATCCTCTCAGACTGCGCGTTAAGGAATCCGATAAGAGTGAGTATTATCCTCATACCTATTCCTTAATTTAAAGAGATCTCATTAGCATCTTTTTAGAGCTTATAAATCTAGGTACGAGTATTTTCTTTACCTCTATTATCAGGTGATCCACTGCAGTCCACGAACGTTTCGGAAAGCGAAATATCCGAGGACACACACAGTCCCCTCGGGCTTTGCAGCGTTAACAAAACAGAATTAGGTGCGAAAGTGGTACCTTGCTTTAGATCTGCACATTGAGCTTTACTGCTAGCGAATAACTCATTACGCTATTGAAACAATTCAGTAAGATCTGTCAAATCCATTCCATTGTTGAGCGTATAATGGACGAGAGTGTAGAACAAAAATTTGTTCTGTTTTCCTTTAGAAATATTCATTGTTTGCAGAATAGCAAAGTTTCGGGTTTCGTGTTTGCAGACAGATAATTGCGTGTCGCTACAAAATTTAAATTGAATCACTTGTTTGACAGATTACTACGTGGAATGGAACGGGCATTGGATTCACGTGTTCAGGCCAGATGTGGAGTGTACTAATGGAATCATTCATGTCATAGATGAACCCTTTGTACTCGAGAGCGATATCAGAGCTACCGGCAGCGCTGAGAGAACCCACGCTGTATACACATTCTTCATGTTTATGATTTCCCTCGCTTTTGTTAGAATTTTGCAAAACTAAACTTTAAATGAATGTTACGACTCAGATAATGGCTTTGGCAGTTAAACGTAAACTGCAATAGTTAAAGATCTAAGCTGCAATGTTGTAGCGTAGCTAACGAATTGTAAATGTCATGATTAAAGCCAAGTGTTAGTAAAATATCTAAGGTGCACGTACACTTTATCTTTTGTTCTGATCGTATTTCAATCTTCCTTACTTGCTGATTAATATGAATAGCGCAATCAAATTACGCGGTGACTATGATAGACGAGTATCATACTTCATACTTTTTCTTAATGAAAATACAATTTGTTTTAATAACGATGAAAATTCGTATTCTGCTACCTATAGCCTAAAGCATAAATGGTACGTATATATTGTTGTTAATCTATGACGCGTACAATGAGAACGCGAACGATTCATGATTGATTCGTCGTCGTTATTATTCATCGAACAATAATCCCGCAGGCTACGAGTGTGTCGAAACGAGAAACGTTCACCCACGTCGAATGACGCGGAATAATTAGTTGGATGTTTCATTACACACGCTAAAGCTTGAGTTATATTAGAACGGAATACGGCAATTAATATATGCCAAGATTTATGGTCCAGTTGTCAAACTGAAGCTCAATATATAACTTTTCATACACCGATGTATATAAATCTATCCATTTAATTCGGAGTGCCCTGAAAATTAATATTCCGGAAAAATATTCGCGCTCTATTGGGGAAAACTAAAATAGAGTGCTCCAAAGTTTCATTTTGATATTGGGTGATATTATATCTGGGTCGGCAGTGTTGTTTGTTTTTTGACAACAATTGTATAACCTACCAGATATTTCAATAGGAATAAGTGGGCAAAGATTTTTATTTTTCTAAAAATAAAAATCATTGCTCAATGTGATTCATTTGGTATTATTTATTTGATTATCGAATTATGCGTAGAAAAGTGATTTTTACTAATACAAGCATTATAACATATAATATTAATACTTCAGGACGCTCCAAAGCTATTAGCGATTTTATTTTACTTCATTGTAGTCACTTATGTATTTTTTGGCGCCAACCATAGCCAACTGTAATGCTTATTGTATGGTTTATAAACCGAATTTAAAGTTATTAAAACGACTTCATAAATTTTTCCTTCAACAACCAATCAAAACAGCTAAGTTATTAGATAGTTACCAATATATTATTTGGTTGTATATTTTTTGTGTAGACTTCTTTCATTTTTTCTACCGCGAAAGTAGTTTTACAAAATATGTCACTGCCAGTGATTTCCAGATTCGGTAAATCATAGTTACTTAGGTTTAATTTCTAAAACCTTTACAAAGTAGTTGCGGTTTTTGCTATGAAATATATCCAGTTTTGATATATTACGATATTAGGCGTTAATTACATGATTAATTAAGAGAACGAGTATTAATATTATAATGGAAAATTATTCGTATGAATTATTATGTAAATGTGCTAGTAGAAATTAATATTGTTAATAAAACATTTACGATAATGATACTCATTAATTAATAAAACGATTATGGTACACAATCTTTTTCAATACAGATGTAGCTTTTAATGTTTTAACAATATTCGTATCCGCATAAAAATATTTAAAAATATGTCTAGAGTTTGTAACGAAAATAGGCTTTTAAAAAAAGTACTTTGTCTTCGCAAAATCCTGTAATGATTTATCGTATATAATTTTCCAATTATAATTAATGTCCACAATGTAGTATGGTGTGCCTTTCATATTCTTGTTTATAGCGTCAAACAATTTCTAAATAAGTTATATGATGTTTTAGCTTACGTAAAAACATTCCATATAATATCTTAACTAAAATATATTTTAAAATATATGAGTATTAAACATTTATAATGGTTACATATTTGAAAAAAATTTAATTCATTAATATTAAATAAAGATCTTTTGATATTCCAGAGAAATTTGTACTGTACGTTTTTAATAGAATTCTCTTAGTTAAAATTGTGTATTACGTATATGGAAGATGACTTTAAATGATAGTATTTATTGATAAAGTTTCTAACTGAAAGGATATTATAATTTTAATTGTATATATAGGATTGAACGTGCTTATAAGTTACGGTACATTTGCGAGTGTCGAGGGTATTATTTAAGTACATGTAAATATTTTATGATAAGTTATTAGTCTTGATTATAGTTTATTAGCGGTTACTTAAAGGCGACTGAACATGTATCAAGAGAATGTCTCGGTGTTGCATCGTTGTATTAAACCTCTGTTGAAACGATGTGCTGATTTTCGTTCGCCCGCGCCTTAACGTGTACCTAAGTTTATTGATGACAGTATTTTATATATTCATAACAATTTATTGGATCCTACAATATGACTGGTTTTATACAAGTGTTTTCAGGGCCAGCTGATATCAGCATTTCATTTCATATTATCCATTACGTATTAAAACAATTTCTATTGTATTTTTTTGATTATTGTTACGAGATCGCTTTACAACTAAGTACATCTAGGTATAAATGGGTCTGTACCAAAGTTTTCCACTATTCATGTCATAATGTGCTAGGTAAGTTTTAACTCTACAATAGATGTTCGATGTTAATCCATTAATCTCGATAGCTTTTCCATTTTAATCTCATAGAAGACTTGTATCTTTTAAATTGTAGGATATATGGGAGGTCGATACCCCAAGACAATATCATTTTGACCAAATATTTAGCCAAATGTTTGGTGTAGTGTGTGACGTTGAGGTTTCATTAATTAGTAAATGTATTCCAAAATCATTGTCAAATTAATTAATGATAAACGATGTATGTGTTTATTGAATAAAGAATTTAAATAAATATAAGCGTACTTATATTTTCCAAAATTACCAATGGCACCCGAGCTCACGTTTCAAATGTAGGTAGGATGAAGGATAGTATAATAAGTAACCAGTCAACTTTATAGAGGTTTATGGGTTACGTTTTATGACTTTACATTTTCCCTATCGACCGACAACGGCAAATGTAGTCAGGCGGTCGGGGGCATGCAGTAAAAACATACCCCACAACATATCCAGTTTAGTAGTTCTTGAAATACTTTATAAAATTACAAATATTTAGCTAAGACAATACTTCCGACGAGTAATCATTGATTAACATGCTTTGTCTTAGCAAGGAAGGAAGCTTCGTTTATTTTGCATTTGTAATTATTATTATTGCAACTTTTTAATACAAGTATTGAAATATAGAAGTTTAGTATGACAGTCTCTTTCGCGATCTTGCTGCAATCGGCGGGAGCTCATGAAAAACAACTCTGAATAAATCCGAAACTATTCGAGATAACCCACAAAATATATCTAAAAACACATGACCTATAATAGTGTTGTACAAAAAAAAAAGTGTGATATGATAGGTTCGGAATTCAGATTGTATTCTTAACATGTATTTTTGCCAATTTTTTTTTTCGTGCGATAACTTAGCTATATTTATATCTTAAAAACCTCTTTGTTTCATTTTTTCCTTGACCGAAATGTAAGTCACAATGCCGAGACATCTACATAACAGCGAGTGCGGTAATCTCATAAGGCTGGGCAGCCTCGCTCCTAGCTAATCTTGACTCTCGTACATGATCGGTCGTGGTAGCTAGTTGGGACTGGAATAATAATTTTATTTTAGATGCTATACCATATTGACTAAGTACATTCTTATGGTATAATTCAACTTGTATTTGACGTCGAGCACTGTTTAAACTGGTCTTGACATGAGGTCAACTAAACTTGGTCAAGTCTAACGTTAAGAAGATATATCATTATATGTTTATCATTAAAAATACCATTTATTTAGTCCACGTGACTGCCTCGTACTTAAACGTAACGTGGTGAAACGTGGGTGCTTACTACGCTCAGGCGACTTTCTGAAAAATTACCAGAGTATCGTGCTATACAGCTCTTCAAAACCAGACCATTACCTTTAGACCATTTTTGTTTTTTTTTTTTTCAACCCATTACAATTCCACTGCTGGAATACGGGTCTCCTCTCAAATTGAGAGGGTTAAGG
>DWMG01001281.1:0-15608 GCA_018244855.1 Elbella merops
TATTAATATTTTAATAAATCATATAATTATAAATATTATTTTTTTTTTTTTTTTTTTAAGTATATTAATTTATTTTTGTAATATTAATTTAAGATTTAATAGGCATTAAATATTTATATAATTTTATTAAAATTATAAAATTAAAATTAATTAATATTAATATTTTAATAAATTATATAATTATAAATATATTAATTTATTAAATATATATATATATATAAATAATTAATATAATAATAAATGTTTAATATAAATAAATTAATTAATTAAGTAATTAATTATTAAATCAAATAATTGAACCATTACTAATAATTTTAATAATAAATAAATAAAATTAAAAATAAGCTAAATTTAAGCTTTTGGGTTCATACCCCAAATATAAAGACCATCTTTTTTTTAAATATTAATAAAGTGCCTGAAAAATAAAGGATTATTCTGATAGAATAAATTATGTAATTAATATTTTACCTTTATTATATTTTATAGAATTAAACTATACCTAATAATATCAAAAATTATTGTGCATCTTACACTAAAATATAAATAAAATAATTTCATTTAATATTATAATAATAAATCTTTTAAATTTATTTATTTTTTGAAATATTTTATATTTTTTTTAATATAAACTCAAATAAAATGTTTTTTTTTTTTATTCTATTATTTAGAACAATAATTTCTATTTCATCAAATTCTTGATTAGGATGTTGAATCGGTTTAGAAATTAATTTATTAAGATTTATTCCTTTAATTTCTAATTCTAGAAATTTACTTTCTTCTGAAGCTTCTTTAAAATATTTTTTAACTCAATCCATTGCATCAATCAATTTTTTATTTTCTATTATCTTAAAATTAATTTTATTAAAAAATTTTGAAAATAACAATTTAATTTCAATTTTAATTAATTCTTCAATAATAATGAAAATAGGATCTGCCCCCTTTCATTTCTGATTTCCTAATATTATTGAAGGAATAAATTGATTAAATTGTTTTATTTTAATAACATGACAAAAAATTACCCCCATAATTTTAATATCATATTATTTAAATAAAAATTTCTTAATTTTAATTATAATTACTAATTCAATTATTGGAGCTATTGGAGGAATTAATCAATTATCCCTACGAAAATTAATATCATTCTCTTCTATTAATAATTTAGGTTGAATAATAGCTTCTATTTTAATTAGAGAAATAATATGAATATTTTATTTTTTAATATACTCTTTTTTAATTAGAATTATATGTTTCATATTTTATATTTTAAATATTTATTTTATTAATCAATTATATATTTTAAATATGAATTTTATAATAAAAATATTCATTTTTATTAATTTTTTATCGTTAGGAGGAATACCTCCTTTTTTAGGATTTTTACCAAAATGAATTATTATTAATTTTTTAATTATTAATCAATTTTATTTTATTATATTTATTTTTATTATAATAAGATTAATTACTTTATTTTATTATATTCGAATTTCTTATTCTTGCATAATATTTAATTTTTTAAAATTAAAATGATTAAAAATTTATATTAATAGTAAATATTTTATTATAAACTCAATTATTAGTTTAATTTCTATTATAGGAATAATTCTTAGAACCTTTTATTTTTCTTAAGGTTTTAAGTTAATTCAAACTAATAATCTTCAAAATTATTTATAAAGAAAATTTCTTTAAGCCTTAATAATAAATTATTATACCTTAAAATTTGCAATTTTAAATCATATATGAATATAAGACTTAATTTAATAAAAGAGAAATAATTCCCGTTAATAAATTTACAATTTACTGCTTTAACTCAGCCATTTTATTTATTTTATATTTTTAAGCGAAAATGATTTTATTCAACTAATCATAAAGATATTGGAACTTTATATTTTATTTTTGGTATTTGAGCAGGAATAATTGGAACATCTCTAAGTTTATTAATTCGAACAGAATTAGGAATTTCAGGATCTTTAATTGGCGATGATCAAATTTATAATACTATTGTAACAGCTCATGCATTTATTATAATTTTTTTTATAGTTATACCAATTATAATTGGAGGATTTGGTAATTGATTAATTCCATTAATATTAGGAGCACCAGATATAGCTTTTCCACGTATAAATAACATAAGATTTTGATTATTACCCCCTTCTTTAATTCTTCTTATTTCTAGAAGAATTGTAGAAAATGGTGTAGGAACAGGATGAACAGTCTATCCCCCCCTTTCATCTAATATTGCGCATCAAGGAGCTTCTGTAGATTTAGCAATTTTCTCATTACATTTAGCAGGTATTTCATCAATTTTAGGAGCTATTAATTTTATTACAACAATTATTAATATACGAATTAGAAATTTATCATTTGATCAAATACCATTATTTATTTGATCCGTAGGAATTACAGCTATTCTTTTATTACTTTCTCTTCCTGTTTTAGCAGGAGCCATTACAATATTATTAACTGATCGTAATATTAATACTTCTTTTTTCGATCCGGCAGGAGGAGGAGATCCTATTTTATATCAACATTTATTTTGATTTTTTGGACACCCAGAAGTTTATATTTTAATTTTACCAGGATTTGGAATAATTTCTCATATTATTTCACAAGAAAGAGGAAAAAAAGAAACATTTGGATGTTTAGGTATAATTTATGCTATAATAGCTATTGGTTTATTAGGATTTATTGTTTGAGCTCATCATATATTTACAGTAGGAATAGATATTGATACGCGAGCATATTTCACTTCAGCAACTATAATTATTGCAGTACCAACAGGAATTAAAATTTTTAGTTGAATAGCAACTCTTCACGGAACTCAAATTAACTATAATCCTTCCATATTATGAAGATTAGGATTTATTTTCTTATTCACTGTAGGAGGATTAACAGGAGTAATTTTAGCTAATTCTTCTATTGATATTACTCTTCATGATACTTATTATGTAGTAGCTCATTTTCATTATGTTTTATCTATAGGAGCTGTTTTTACTATCTTTGGAGGATTTATTCATTGATACCCATTATTTACAGGTCTTATAATAAACCCTTTAATACTAAAAATTCAATTTATCTCTATATTTTTAGGTGTTAATTTAACTTTTTTTCCTCAACATTTTTTAGGTTTAGCAGGAATACCTCGACGATACTCCGATTATCCAGATAGATTTATTTCATGAAATATTATTTCATCTTTTGGATCTTACATTTCTATAATTTCATTAATAATAATAATATTAATTATTTGAGAATCTATAATTAATCAACGAATTATTTTATTTCCTCTTAATATATCTTCATCTATTGAATGATTACAAAATCTGCCCCCCTCAGAACATTCTTATAATGAATTACCTATTTTAAGAAATTTCTAATATGACAGATTATATGTAATGGATTTAAACCCCATTTATAAAGGATTATCCTTTTTTTAGAAATGGCAACATGATCAAATTTAAATTTTCAAAATGGAGTTTCACCACTAATAGAACAAATTATTTTTTTTCATGATCATACTTTAATTATTTTAATTATAATTACTATTTTAGTAGGATACTTAATATTATCAATATTTTTTAATAAATATATTAATCGATTTTTATTAGAAGAACAAATAATTGAAATAATCTGAACTATTTTACCAGCAATTACTCTAATTTTTATTGCTTTACCATCATTACGATTACTTTATTTACTAGATGAATTAAATAATCCATTAATTACTGTAAAATCTATCGGTCATCAATGATATTGAAGATATGAATATTCAGATTTTTTCAATATTGAATTTGATTCTTATATAATTCAATTTGATAATAAAAATAATTTTCGTCTATTAGATGTAGATAATCGAATTACTTTACCTATACATAATCAAATTCGAATTTTAATTACTGCTACTGATGTAATTCACTCTTGAACTGTACCATCATTAGGAATTAAAGTAGATGCTAATCCTGGACGTCTTAATCAAACAAACTTTTTTATTAATCAACCAGGATTATTTTTTGGACAATGTTCTGAAATTTGTGGAGCAAATCATAGTTTTATACCTATTGTAATTGAAAGAATCTCAATTAAAAATTTTATTAATTGAATTAATAACTATTCTTCATTAGATGACTGAAAGTAAGTAATGGTCTCTTAAACCAATTTATAGTAAATTAACAAATACTTCTAATGATTTTATAAAGAATTAGTTAAATTATATAACATAAATATGTCAAATTTAAATTATTAAAATTAATTAATATTCTTTTATCCCCCAAATAATACCTATTAATTGAATTATTTCATTTATTATATTTATTTTAATTTTTATTTTATTTAATATTTTAAATTATTATATCATTTCTAATTTAAAAAAAAAAATTACCCCCATAATTTTTAAAAAAAAAAATAATTTAAATTGAAAATGATAACTAATTTATTTTCAATTTTTGATCCTATAACTAATTTATTTAATATCTCACTTAATTGAATTAGAACTATTTTAGGAATTTTATTTATTCCTTATTCATTTTGATTAATCCCTAATCGTCAATTTATTTTCTGAAGAATAATTATTAATAAATTACATTATGAATTCAAAAATCTTTTAGGACCTAATAGATTTAAAGGATCAACATTTATTTTTATTTCATTATTTTCATATATTTTATTTAATAATTTATTAGGTTTATTCCCTTATATTTTTACTAGAACTAGTCATTTAACTATTTCTTTATCAATTTCATTATCTTTATGATTAACCTTTATATTTTATGGGTGAATAAATAACTCTCAACATATATTTATTCATATAATTCCTCAAGGAACTCCTTCAATTTTAATACCTTTTATAGTATTAATTGAAACTATTAGTAATATTATTCGACCAAGAACTTTAGCTATTCGTTTAACAGCCAATATAATTGCTGGTCATTTATTACTAACTCTTTTAAGTAATACAGGAATTAATATACCTAATTATTTAATTATTATATTAATTTTTATTCAAATTTTACTATTAACTCTAGAATTAGCAGTATCAATCATTCAATCATATGTAATTACTATTTTAAGAACCTTATATTCTAATGAAGTAAATTAATATTAATGTCTAAACACAATCATCCATATCATTTAGTAGATTATAGACCTTGACCTTTAACTGGAGCTATTGGAGTAATAACTTTAGTTACAGGAATAATAAAATGATTTCATAATTTTAATAACAATTTATTAATTTTAGGATATTTAATCATTATTATGACAATATATCAATGATGACGAGATATTTGTCGAGAAAGAACTTTTCAAGGTAAACACACAATCTTAGTTTTAAAAGGTCTTCGTTGAGGTATAATCTTATTCATTATTTCAGAAATTTTTTTTTTTATTTCTTTTTTTTGGGCTTTTTTTCATAGAAGATTATCTCCTAATATTGAAATTGGAATTATATGACCCCCTTATAATATTACCCCATTTAATCCATTTCAAATTCCTCTTTTAAACACTATTATCTTAATTACTTCAGGAATTACAGTTACATGAGCTCATCATGCTCTTATAGAAAATAATTTTTCTCAAACCAACCAAAGATTATTTATTACTATTTTATTAGGAATTTATTTTACTATTCTTCAAATTTATGAATATTATGAAGCTCCATTTACTATTGCAGATAGAATTTACGGATCTACTTTCTTTATAGCAACAGGATTCCATGGTTTACATGTAATAATTGGAACAATATTTTTAATTATTTGTTTAATTCGTCATAATTTTAATCATTTTTCAAATAAACATCATTTTGGATTTGAAGCTGCAGCATGATATTGACATTTTGTTGATGTAGTTTGATTATTTTTATATATTTCTATTTACTGATGAGGTAATTAAATATTTATATAATATATTTAGTATATTTGACTTCCAATCAAAAAGTTTAATTTTATATTAATATAAATAATTTATATAATTTTAATTTTATCAATTATTATAACTTTTATTTCAAATATTATAATACTTATATCAATAATTCTATCAAAAAAATCTTTAAAAGATCGAGAAAAATGTTCACCATTTGAATGCGGATTTGATCCAAAATCATCTGCTCGTAACCCATTTTCATTACATTTTTTTTTAATTACAGTAATTTTTTTAATTTTTGATGTAGAAATTGTATTAATTTTTCCAATAATCTTTACATTTAAAATAGTAAATTTTATTATTTGAACTAAAACTAGTTTTTTTTTTATTATTATATTATTATTAGGCTTATACCATGAATGAAATCAAAACATATTAAACTGAACAAATTAATTTTATAAATTTAAGGATTATAGTTTAAACAAAACATTTGATTTGCATTCATATAATATTGATATAATTTCAATTTATCTTAAATATGAAGCAATTATTGCATTTAATTTCGACTTAAAAGATTAGAGTTTTTACTCCATATTTTTATTTAACTTATTTTATTAATTGAAACCAAATCAGAGGTAAATCACTGTTAATGATATAATTGAATTATTTATTCCAATTAAATTTTAAAAGAAATATAAATTAATTAAGCTGCTAACTTAATTTTTAGTGATTAATTTTCATTAATATTTCTATTTATATAGTTTAATATTAAAACATTACATTTTCAATGTAAAAATAAAATAATTTTATTTTTATAAATAAAATATTTAAAGATAATTATTTTTATCACCTTAATATCTTCAATATTACGCTCTTATATTAATTAAGCTACTTAAATTATATATATATATATATATATATATATATATAATTTAAGTAATAATAATAATAATAAAAATAAAAAATAAAAATATTATTCATAAAATAAATCTAAATAAAAAAATCTTCATATTATTTATTTGAAAAAAACTAAAAAAAATAGAATAATTTTTAATAATATTATATAATCCATAACCTCTATAAAATTCTCTTCATCCTATATCAATATTTTTTAATAATTTTTGACTATATACTAAAAAATAATAATTTAAAACATAAGTAGATAAATTAGGCATAAATCATATTAAACATAAAAATAATCTTAATTTATAAATTATTATAAATTTATTAATTGAATAAATTTTTATTTTTCTAATTAAATAACCTATAAAAAAACCAACAATTATTATATATAAAACTATTAATTTCAAATTTAAAGGTAAATAAATTATATAAGGATAAGAAAATATAATTCATCTTAATAAACTTCCAGTAATTACTCTTATAAATAATAATAAAAACATTCTTTTTAATATAATAAAATCTTCATCATATAAATTATATACACATAACAAATTATAATCATTTACTATTAAATATATTAATAAACGAATTGTATAAAAAACAGTTAAACCGATTGATAAATAATATAAATAAAAAATTATAATATTTAAATTACTTATTATCAAAATATCTAAAATTAAATCCTTGGAATAAAATCCAGCTAAAAAAGGAATACCACACAAAGCTAAATTAGAAATATTTAAACATAAAGAAGTTAAAGGAATATATAATCTCAATCCACCTATTAAACGAATATCTTGATTATCATTTATTATATGAATAATAACACCTGCACATATAAATAATAAAGCCTTAAATATAGCATGAGTTAATAAATGAAAAAAAGCTAAATCAGGCAATCCTATTATTAAAATTCTTATTATTAAACCTAACTGTCTTAAAGTAGATAAAGCAATAATTTTTTTTAAATCAAACTCATAATTAGCTGAAATACCAGATATAAATATAGTCAATCTAGATAATAATAATAAAAATTTTAAAAATATTATATCAATCAATAAATTATTAAAACGAATTAATAAATAAACTCCTGCAGTTACTAAAGTAGATGAATGAACTAAAGCTGAAACAGGAGTAGGAGCTGCTATAGCAGCTGGTAATCAAGAACTAAAAGGAATTTGAGCTCTTTTTGTTATAGAAGCTAAAATAACTATAAAACCAATAAATTTTATATAAAAATCATTAAATATAAAATTCAAATAAAAAATATAATTTCATCTTCCATAATTTATTATTCAAGAAATAACTATTAAAATAAAAACATCACCAATTCGATTAGAAAGAGCAGTTAATATACCAGCATTATAAGACTTTATATTTTGATAATAAATCACTAAACAATAAGAAACCAAACCTAAACCATCCCATCCTAATAAAATTCTAATTATATTTGGTCTAATAATTAATAAAATTATAGATAAAATAAATAATAAAACTAATAAAATAAACCGATTTAAATTTAATTCAGAATTTATATATCTTTTTCTGTAATAAATTACAGAAGATGAAATTAATAAAACAAATATTATAAATAATAAAGATATTCAATCTAACAGAATAGAAAAAACAATATTAATTGAATTAAAAGAAATTAATTCTCATTCTATAAAAATAACCATATCATTTATAATAAAATAAAATATAAAAAAAAATCTTATAAATATAAAAAGAAATAAAAAAAAAAATCTAACAAAACAAATAGAATAATTTTTAATAATTTAAAATGAATTTACTCCTCATATTTTTGACTCCACAAATCAATATTTTAATTAAATTATTTAAATAAATTAATTAAAATCAAATTATAAAATAATCAACTTTTAAAATTAATATATTTAAAGGTAGTCAATGTAAAATTAATAATAAATATTCTCGAGATACCCCCGTACAAAATCTATATAAACTTATATTATTTTTACCATGTTGAATATAAGAATATAAATATAATCTATAAGCAGCTCTAAAAAAAGAAATTAATATTAATATAAATATTAATATATAACATCAACTTATTATTCTATTAATTAATCTAATTTCCCCTAATAAATTTAAAGAAGGAGGAGCTGCTATAGCAGCTGATAATAATAAAAACCACCACAATCTTAAAGAAGGTATAAAATTTATTATTCCTTTATTTAATATTAAACTACGACTATGCAATCGTTCATAATTAATATTTGCCAAACAAAACATCCCTGAAGAACATAATCCATGACCAATCATTAAAATATAAGAACCAAAATACCCCCAATAATTTATTGTTATTAACCCACCAATTACTAATCCTATATGAGCTACAGAAGAATAAGCAATTAAAGATTTCATATCAATTTGACATAAACAATTTAATCTAATATAAAACCCTCCAACTAATCTAATAACAACTCAAAAAAAATTTAATCTTAAAGAAATTTTAGGTATAATAATTAATACTCGAAAAAGACCATAACCTCCTAACTTTAATATAATACCAGCTAAAATCATAGAACCAGATACAGGAGCCTCCACATGAGCTTTTGGTAGCCATAAATGAATAAAATACATAGGTATTTTAACTAAAAAAGCTATAACTATACAATAATATAAAAAATATAAATTATAACTATAAAACTTAAAAAAATATAATATCATACAATTTATATTAATAAAAATATAAAAGATTCCTAATAATAAAGGTAAAGAAACTAATAAAGTATAAAATAAAAGATATATACCAGCTTGAATTCGTTCTGGTTGATAACCTCAACCAATAATTAATATTAACGTAGGAATTAATCTCCCTTCAAAAAATAAATAAAATAAAAATAAATTTATAATACAAAAAGTTAAATATAATATAATTAAAAGAAAAATAATATTTAAAATAAAAAAATTTCTATAAAAACTACTTTTATAAATAACTTCACTTGCTATAATTATTAAAAAACAAATTCAAATTCTTAATAAAATTAAACCAAAAGAAATTATATCACAACCTATTATATAACTTAAATTTCTATAATTTATAATATTAATTGTTAAATTTATAAATAAAAATATTATAACTATAAAAAATAATTGAACCATCCAAAACATATTTTTTTTTAAACATAAAAGTATTATAAATAATATAAAAAATAAAAATTTTAACATTTATAATAAATTAAATCTTTGATAGTAATCATTTCCATGAGTACGAATTATAGAAACTAAAATTGAAATTCCTAAAGCTCCTTCACATACAGAAAATACCAAAAAAACTATTAATATATATATATTAAATTCAATATATCTTAAATATAATAATAATAATATATAAATTCTTAAAACAAGAAATTCTAATCTTAATAATATAATTATCAAATGCTTATGTTTATAAACAAAAATTAAATTACCAATAAAAAATATAACAAAAATAATTAATAATATATTTATCATTAATTAAATTAATTTTTTAGTTTTTATAGTTTAAAAAAAATATTGGTCTTGTAAATCAAAGATAATTTTTTATTTAAAAACTTCAAAGAAAAAGAAATTCTTTATCAATAATCTCCAAAATTATTATTTTTATTAAACTATTCTTTGTTATTATAAAAATATTTTTTTCATTATTAATTATTATTTTTTCTATTAACATACTATTTTTAAAACATCCTATTTCTATAGGATTAATAATTCTAATTCAAACTTTATTAATTTGCCTAATTTCAGGAATAATTATTAATTCTTACTGATTTTCATATATTTTATTTTTAATTTTTATTGGAGGATTATTAGTATTATTTATCTACGTATCAAGAATTGCATCTAATGAAATATTCAAATTTAAATTATTAAATAAAATTTTAATAGTATTTATTTTAATTTTTATTTTATTTAATATTCTTTTTATAATAAAAATAAATAATAATTTAAATTGAATAAATTTAAATATTAATTCAAATGAAATAAATAATTTTTTTAATTTTTGATTATTTATTAATAATGAAAACAAAATTAATTTATCTAAACTTTACAATAAACAAACTTATTTTATAATAATTACAATAATTATTTATTTATTTATTACATTAATTGCTGTAGTAAAAATCACAAATATCTTTTATGGACCATTACGATCATCAAATTAACAAATTTATTTACTTATTTAAATAATATATATATATATATATATATATATAATGATAAATAAATTTAAATCTTTACGAAAAACTCACCCAATTATTAAAATTATTAATAACTCATTAATTGATCTTCCTACACCTTCTAATATTTCAATATGATGAAATTTTGGTTCCTTATTAGCTTTATGTTTAATAATTCAAATCTTAACAGGATTATTTTTAACAATGTATTATACAGCTAATATTGAAATAGCTTTTTATAGAGTAAATTATATTTGTCGAAATGTTAATTATGGTTGATTAATTCGAATAATCCATACTAATAGAGCATCATTTTTTTTTATCTGCATTTATTTACATATTGGACGAGGAATTTACTATGAATCATTTTTATATAAATATACTTGAATAATAGGAATCATTATTTTATTTATTTTAATAGCAACAGCTTTCATAGGATATGTTTTACCTTGAGGACAAATATCTTTTTGAGGAGCTACTGTAATTACAAATCTTTTATCCGCAATTCCTTATTTAGGAAAAATATTAGTTCAATGAATTTGAGGAGGATTTGCAGTAGATAATGCAACTTTAACTCGTTTTTATTCATTTCATTTTTTACTTCCTTTTATTATCTTAATATTAACAATAATTCATCTTTTATTTTTACATCAAACAGGATCTAATAATCCATTAGGAATTAACAGTAATTTAGATAAAATCCCATTTCATCCTTATTTTACATTTAAAGATATTATTGGAATCATCATCATAATAATGATATTATTAATATTAACTTTATTAAATCCATATTTATTAAGAGATCCTGATAATTTTATCCCAGCAAATCCTTTAATCACACCTATCCATATTCAACCAGAATGATATTTTTTATTTGCTTATGCTATCTTACGATCAATTCCTAATAAACTTGGAGGAGTAATTGCTTTAATAATATCTATTTTAATCTTAATTATTTTACCATTTACATTTAATAAAAAAATTCAAGGAATTCAATTTTACCCAATTAATCAAATTTTATTTTGAAGAATAATAACAACAATTTTTCTTTTAACTTGAATTGGAGCTCAACCAGTTGAAATCCCTTATACATTAACAAGACAAATTCTTACTTTTGTTTATTTTTCTTACTTTATTATAAATCCAATAATTAATAAATTTTGAGATAAATTAATTTTTAATCCTTAATTAATGAGCTTGTTATAAGCATTTGTTTTGAAAACTTAAGAAAGAATAATATTATTCTATTAATTTTTATAATACTAAAAAAAATTAAATAAATTAATAAAAA
Source organism: Elbella merops (assembly GCA_018244855.1). NCBI lineage: Eukaryota > Metazoa > Arthropoda > Insecta > Lepidoptera > Hesperiidae > Elbella > Elbella merops. Next base: position 12,232 of record DWMG01001281.1, read on the forward strand.
TTTTAATTCCTATAAAAAATAATAAAAAATTTAAAGAAACAGGTAAATAAATTTTTCAACACAAATATATTAATTTATCATAACGATATCGAGGTAAAGTACCTCGAATCCAAATAAATATAAATGAAATAAAAACTAATTTTAAATAAAAAATTACACTTAAAGAATAACCACCTAAAAAAATTAAACTATATATTAATCTTATAAACAAAATTCTAGAATATTCAGCTAAAAAAATTAAAGCAAAACCACCACTTCTATATTCAACATTAAAACCTGAAACTAATTCACTCTCACCCTCTGCAAAATCAAAAGGAGTACGATTAGTCTCAGCTAAACTAGAAGATATTCAACATAAACCTAAAGGAAATATAAAAAAAATAAATCAAATTATTTCTTGATATAAACTAAACTTTATTATATTAAAATCTATAATTAAAATAATACAAGATATCAAAATTAATCTCAAACTTACTTCATAAGAAATAGTTTGAGCAATAGAACGTAAACCACCTAATAAAGAATAATTTGAATTTGAAGATCAACCAGCAATTATTAAAAAATAAACACCTAATCTTATACAACAAAAAAAAAATAAAATTCCTAAATTAAAACTAATTATATTAAAATAATAAGGAACTAATATTCAAATTATAAGAGATAAAATAAACCCAAAAATAGGAGAAAAAACATAAGTTAAATAATTAGAATAATTTAAATAAATTTGTTCTTTAGTAAATAATTTAATAGCATCTGAAAAAGGTTGTAATAAACCAATAAACCCAAGCTTATTAGGACCTTTTCGAATCTGAATATACCCTAAAATCTTACGTTCTAATAAAGTTAAAAAAGCAACTCCAATTAAAACTCCAATAATTAAAAATAAAACACCAAAAAAAATATTTATAAAATCAATTATTATAATTACTATATATATAATAAATTATATATTAATGATTTCTAAAACCATTACATTTTTCTGCCAAAATAGCAAAATAAATAAATATATAATATATATATATATATATAATATTAAATTAATTTAATAAAATTCATTTATATAAAAATTTTTTAAATATTTAATCCTTTCGTACTAAAATATTTTATTTTTCTAAAGATAGAAACCAACCTGGCTTACACCGGTTTGAACTCAGATCATGTAAGATTTTAATGATCGAACAGATCAAAATTTTAAACTTCTACATTCAAATTTTATCTTAATCCAACATCGAGGTCGCAAACTTTTTTTTTTATTTGAACTAAAAAAAAAAATTACGCTGTTATCCCTAAGGTAATTTATTCTTATAATCATAAATTATGGATCAAATATTTCATTAATCTATGTAAAATAACAAAAAAAGTTATTTTTATTTTTTTATCACCCCAATAAAATATTTTAATTTATTTTATTTATAAAAATAAAATAAAATATAAAACTCTATAGGGTCTTCTCGTCTTTTAAATTTATTTTAACTTTTTAATTAAATAATTAAATTCTAAATATAATAAAGAGACAGTTTATATCTCATCAAATCTTTCATACAAGTCTTCAATTAAAAGACTAATGATTATGCTACCTTTGTACAGTCAATATACTGCAGCCCTTTAATATAATTCAGTGGGCAGATTCGACTTTAAATTTTTAACAAAAAGACATGTTTTTGATAAACAAGTGAATATATAATTTTGCCGAATTCCTTTCTATTAATTTTTAATAAATTAATAATATATATATATATACATATATATATATATGCAAATATAAATATACATAATTATACTAATTTTATCATTATAACTAATTTTATAAAATTAAAAATTATTTTTTTATAAAAAATTAAATATTTATAAAAAATTTTAATTTTATTAAAATTTTTTATAATAAAATATAATTTTTAAACAATATAAATTTTAAAAATTTTAAAAATAAATATTATATTATAAAAATTTAATTTAAAGATTATCCCTTAAAATATTAAATTTTTTAAAATAAATATTAATAATTAAAAATTTATTTTTAAAAAATTATAAATTAAATTTATTTCTAAAAAAACTAGATATATTTTAAAACGATTAACATTTCATTTCAAATTAATTATTAAAAATATTTATAAAACAATAACTTTATTAATTAATTAGCTCTTTAAAATTCGAGAATTATTATACTTAAAAATTTAATTAATAAACTCTGATACACAAGATACAATAAATAAAATTTACTTTTCATTAAATTAATTTTCAAATATTTCAAACTTCTTTTACAATACTATTAAACTATAAAATTTCAAATTTTTTCTATTGATATACTTTAACCCCCATTAAAATATATTATATGAAAAATTTTTTTTATTAATATTTTTAATAATTAATTTAACCCCCATCAAATTAATTAAATAAATAATATCTTTTCAATGTAAATGAAATACTTAAATCAAGATCTAATTTGACTTTCTAGAAACACTTTCCAGTACCTCTACTTTGTTACGACTTATTCCAATTTTTAAATGAAAGCGACGGGCAATATGTACATATTTTAATTTTTAATCATTTTTAAAATATATATAAAAAATTACATTTAAATCCACCTTCAATTAAATTTTTAAAAATAATATTCATTTAAATAAATTTATTGTAATCCATTATAATCTTAATTATAATCTGCATCTTGATCTGAATTAATTTTTTTAATAAAAATTTTAAAATATTATTATTATTTAAAAATATTTTTTTAACAACGATATACAAAATAATAAATTAAGTAAAATTATTCGTGGAATATCAATTAATTAACAGATTCCTCTAAATGAACTAAAATACCGCCAAATTATTTAAGTTTCAATAATTAATTATTTAATATTTTAGTATTATAATTTAAATTTTTAATAATAGGGTATCTAATCCTAGTTTATTATTAAATTTATTAATTCATAAATAAAAAATAAATTTTAATTAAATTAAAATTTCACTTAATAATCTAATATTTAATTTATTAATAAATTATTAATTATAAACTGAAAAAATTTATTTTAATTTTTGTATAACCGCAACTGCTGGCACAAAATTTGTTATTAATTTTAATATTACTAAATCTTAATTTCTTAAATTTTTAAATTTATTTACTATTAATATAAATTAAATATTATTAAAATAATTAAAAATTAACACTAAAATTTACATGTAAAACAAATTAAAAATAAAATCTAAAAATCATAAATTTTTATCTATATATAAAATTTTTCATATAGATTTATAAATATTTTTTTTAGAAAATATAATTTTAATAAAATTAAAATTAATTAATATTAATATTTTAATAAATCATATAATTATAAATATTATTTTTTTTTTTTTTTTTTTAAGTATATTAATTTATTTTT
>DWMG01001282.1:0-15607 GCA_018244855.1 Elbella merops
TATCCGCACATCACACTGTAACGTAAAAGCTGTGTACACAATATAGCCATTCGTTGCTTATATATGTGGCTGGAAAGGTATACTGTCACTGGCATTATGAGCAATGACGCAATGTCATAATAACACAAATCAAAAAAATAAGTCGTGTACCAACATTAAAAACTTAAAAGTAAACTTCTAACGATCTATTCATTCAGGAATTAATAATTCCAAGTTCATTTTAAAAAAATTTGTTCAATGACTCACGTAAAAATAATTTATAATTTTCTTTTCATAGCCGTTTTAATAGGGAATTGAAAATTTCTCGAACATCTTTATAAAAGAAGTATGAACATTGAAATTGGACCAACTTCACGTATTCAAAACTCGAAAATTTGAGTGCTACATATGAGATTTTTTAATGAAAATAACTTTTTATACATTTAACCTGCGAATAAAACATTTTACACTTACATTGTGTATTGCCAAATAATTTACTAAATTAACGATTACTAAACTGTTCACAATATCGAGATGACATGGAAGTAAATGATTAAATTTGTGACATTAGCGGAACAACGTTGAATTTGGAATTTTAAAGTTCAATTCTTGAATTTGAATTTAGAATGCTTACAAAAAGTGATTTATTAATTTCATTAATGTGTTTCATGTAGTGACATTGATTTATGATATTTATTTATTTATTTATTTAATTTGATACACCGTTGACTTATCACTAAACTTACCTAATACATTTGACTTGTTGTCTTGTACAGTGTGAGTCGTCTATAAAGGTATACACAACATTCATAATTATATGCAGTTAATTAACGACAAGTAATGACAAAATGAAAAGGTAAAAGAGGCAAAAGAAAGTAACAATATTCGACATGTTAATGGAATTGAACCTTAATTTCACATATACAACCTGTAACATATATCTATAAATTTGGAAACCTATGATATATATTAATAGGGTTTTAAGTCAATTAATTACATTATTGTTTTTATTACAGTTACATTGAATTTAAAATATTAATAAAAGGTGTTATAATTAATTAATTACAATAGCTAATATGTTAAATACAGTTTTTTTATTTAATTAGCTATATTAATGTGTTGATACAGTGGCATTATGCCAGTAACAAAAAAGGCGTAAGTAACAGAATGTAAATTGAAAATTGTTAAATACGAGTTTTGCTGAACACAATGCGAGCGAGCGGCTGCTTTGGTATAACAAAAACCTGTAAATGAAAATGGACGCCGAAATTCCAGTTTCAATAAATTCCATCAGTGTTGCTAAATCTCCTTTGTGTCGATTTGAGTTCTATTTATTGTTGGTTGTTTGATATTTTTTGTGTGCCTCCGTCACTCTCGGTTCTCAACTTTTGACCTTTATTTATTTATTGTACGCCGAGGTTTATTTGGAAAAGGCTACAACGGCCTGTATAAAACAGTCATATTACATTCAAATTTCGAATGGAAAATATCTAGTGGGAAAGTGGTGTTGTTCTGAAATGCTTTGTGTGAAGTAATTTAAAAAAAAACTGCACACTGTTCTCGTGACCTTTAAATTTATATTTTATACTCAACTCTGCCCGGTTTAAAACAAAAGCGCACTTTCACGTATGATTACCAGGTTTTTTATATTGTGTTGTATTGTTGGAGCGCCTTCATCATTAATTAAAATCACAGCAGCACGAATATTATCATTCCGGTACAATGAAAACGTAAGAACCTACAAAGCACTCGAGAGAGCCGACGTCCCATTTAGTTATGAAAATGTAAATATTGAAATGACAATCGTATCTGGAGCAACTGGAAATAGGGATTTGTACACGTAGCGTTAGTAGCCACAGTAAAATCGTTTTGTGAATACATAGTATTGGAAATGGACATTTTGTTGTGTATTTTACTAAAAACTGTAATTTTATTTCATAAATGAATTTACTGAACAATTTCAAAGGTGTATAGTGTAAATGTAGGTACATAGATTTAATTAAAACGTATTCTATCCTAATGATACTAGTAAGTACATACTTCAACTTCGTTTTTCTATTAACATGAAGACATTTGAATTTCAGTAACCAGATAAAAATACAACTTAATTCCAACATACAGCTCACAACTCGATGTTATATCCGTTATGTATTAGAAAAAAAACATAGATAGTTTCATAACCAATGCATATTTGACGAGATATCCTCGAAATTCGCAATATGCGACGGATGGACATATTTAATTGGATTTTCGTCGGCGATCGTACCCCGAGCCGGCCAGCCCGGCGTCGCCGACCGCGCACACGCCCTCCGCCCGCAGCGTCGCGCGATCAGCCGGAAATGAACCACGAGAATCATTTCCCTCGCACACTGTCCACCGACTGATCACTAATGCATCCTGATTGACTCGTATTGATTTCTTCTACACCTCACCGGACTCTACTCACTCGTGTATTGCTACCTTCAGGAACTAAGTTGTTACATATTTAGTGTCTATTAGACCATGACGTCATTGAATGATATTAAAAGCGGATTTAATCCTTTTCCTACACCTCATCGGATTCTACTCACTGATGTGTTATCGTCGAGAACTAAGTTGTTACATATTTATTTTGTACTAAATAAAACCTGATACTCGTAAGGGATAAAAGGTCGACTTAACACGTGATATTTTCTGCCAGCCATCATTTAAGCTAAGTAAAAGAACACAATCATGCACTTACCTTGGAAATATCTTCGATACGATAAAAATTGTTATTTATGAAGATAAAGGAAACGCAATTAAAGCTGTGACGTACGTGAGACATGATACTCCTCCCCTTCCTCGGTCGTTCACTCTTAGAAGAGTAGTCATCACTGAATTACTACGCATGGCTTTTGATAATACAGCTCCTACCACGCGCGTCCATTTACTGTGGACTTTAGATGTTGGAGTTGCAGATTATATGTATTATATCTGTCCAACTTTATTATATCTGTTCAGCACATAGGTGGTCGACATAATACAGATAGACTTAAAACAGAAACTTCACCCTAAATACCTTTTGACACCGTATTCGAGCCGTTACCGTGGTTGGATTACGTTAGGCAAATTACACTTAACTGTCGACACCATGAGTCAACATAATGAATGAAAAATAATATTTCATTTTCTTATCAATGTGTAAATTACTAAGCACACGCAATGCAAAAGGTCGTAAGTCATTGTATTAGGCTGTTTTAAAGACACAATCTTATCTATAGGTACTTGTGTGGACTGTTTTTGTCACCTTGATTCTCTTTCTTGGGAGATTACAGTATGACAAGAGATTTCTATTACGTTATACAACCTAAAACCCAACCATTATAAAACCTAATCTACTCTAAAATAAATTATATGCTTATTGTTTTGTTTTTACATTCAGTGTTGAAGCCTTGATTTGCGTATTGATTTTGTATGTCACTGAAGAAATTACAACTTTATAGCTTTGGCACTTCATCATTCTCATCATTAACTCTTTTGTCGTTCCGCTGTTGGACACGGGCCTCTCGAAATAAGAATTTGTATTGATTGTGATGTATAGGTATGGATCGAGAGTACAATGTGATTGCTCTGACATACGGCTTTATGACTTTTGTGCTGAATGGATCGACTAATAAATAATAAGCCTTCCTTGTTAAATACCGGTACTTTAGGTGGAAGGGACTCGTATCCACCAATCATGTATAAAAAGGGTTGCAGTCATTATAAACATAATTACCAGATAATAAATGCATTTTGTGTAAAATAATTTAAAAGATGTTACAATTTGTTTAAATTTTAAATGTTTTAGAAATAAATTTCAAAATTTTGATTATTAATTGGATGTTTTTATTTAATTCCGACATTTTGTCTAATCCAATCTCACTCACAATTCTATGTTGTGGCTTATAACACAACTGGTAAATCGTAAAGTGTAGTACATTCCTCTGTCTACCCTTTCGGGGGAATATATGCGTGATGTTTTTTTTGCAGTCTAAAACTGTAACATTACACTATTATTACAGTTTAAACCCGACACATTAATTGCGGGCGAGACAGATCGTTTTGTTGCCGCCGTGATGTAGGCCGCGTGCAGAACAAAACGAGTTTCGAAAGTCAACAACGCGACAATATATCACATACAAAAAGAAGATTTATGTTTCTGTAAACGATGAGCTAAAACGGACGATGCGAGTTTCTTGTAAACAATGCTAATTAATAGTAAAACGCGCTGGTTGACATGTTTAAGTTCTATACTGTTGACTTATTATTTATTATTTAAAATATATATTTATGTGAACTGAGTTACAACTTTTTAAATACTGTTTTAGTTTAGTTTTTATTTTTTATTACTCGTATTGTTGATTTGTTTCTGTATTTGTCTTCATTTTTTCTTTATTGATGGAATAAATGTTTATCTTATCTTATCTTACAAACACAGCAGCAGTTACAAGTGACCGTTACCGCCCATAGAGTTCTGCATCCAATCTCGAATAGGATTGTGTAGGCGTGTGATGTTAGTGTCAGGTAGTCTTGTACGTAGTGCAACTAAAGAGACGCTGGAATATCTATTGGCTTGGATTGTAGGAACAGGACTGTTAGGTCTAGTTAGATTAGTTAGTACAATTTTTTAGTAAGATTATTAATATAGCTCTTAAAGTCCTCAACACGACTATGAATACTTTGTAGTCTAAATCATTTAAGGGCTGACTATAAGCTGCAGATTTACCTGTAGATATAGATATTTAACTATAAAAAGTGTGAATGCCTGTATTTTTAGCCAACAGGAGGTCAAGAAACGTCTTTATGTTGTCGGCAAATTACTTTACATCCATTTGTAAGTGCATACCTACTTCGTTTGTTACGATCGTTTTGTTGACATGATCGGTATTTATTTTAGTTTAAACGTTTATTTTACTCTCTTTGAGAATAGAATAGATGAAAGAGTCTATGTATCTGTTGGTAGAGATAAATATACACGTACAAAATATAAAAATACACGTGAGATAAAGTCTTTGAACTTTCGTATAATGTCGTCCTGACGCTGTTATGTTACGCTCATGACAGCGAATATTTTTTACTAAGTTTCCTGTTTTAGTGGCATTGTTATCGATATACATGTACCACAGTACATACATTTGCTCTCGGATCGTGGTAATGTCTTATCAGTATAATAATCACTTCATTTTATATTTTTTCAAGAAAGTCGTTTCATTATCGATTTTAATCAATAAATGCTACTCATAAGATAATTAGGTACTTCAATTGTTAGAATTGTGTCATGTGACGTCGTCATAATTAGAGTATAATTAATTAATTAAATTAAAGAGTTGCATTTATCGTTTCGTTATTAGAAACAAGTAACTTCTTAAGTCTTAGTTAAGGCCATAGTCTGCCACGCTGGCTAAGTACGGGTTGGCCTTAGAGAACATTACAACTAGCAACACTTACCTTCAAAAGACACTATGGGGATTTAAAAAAAGTGACGTATATATATTTTCTCTAAGTATGTTTAAAACTTAAATGGGCACGTTCTACCCCGAGCTACGAATTAAACTGCATCAAGCCACAACCGCAACATCGTTCGCACGCAACGGCCGAGTTTTAATTAATAATTGAAACTGTAACGGGATCCGGTTTCTAATTTAATAATACATTGCACCTCGAGGCGCGTTTGAGGCGGGCCCTTGCTGTATCGAGTAAGGGATCGCTCTTACCAGTGTTGCCATCCTACTCGCTCAAAATTACGGGACAAAATATATTATGTCACATAGTTTTTACACACCTACAACAATTTTTGCATTGTCAACTAGGATTGGTCGGAAATGCCAGTAGATATTAAGGTCGCCATAACATTTTATTCTTATTGATTTAATTATCTATAATTATTTTTAATAAAGGCGGAATAAAGCCGATTGGTATTTTCTACTAGTCAACCTTGATGATGATGAGAAGTTGGGATACGCACCTAATTCTCTCAGGTACTCAATGTTTTATTACGCATATTGACAAGCGATTTCGAATATAAATGGAGGCAGATGGCAAAGGTGATCATAACTTATCTATCCATTCACTGATGGGGGAAACAGGAGTTTTATAAAGAGAGTCAGTAAACGTTGAAGCACATCAGGTTGGCAAGGAAATAGATATTTCTCTCTGCCTCTGTCTACCCCGTATCGGACCTGAGATAATTGCACATTAATAATATAATTGGTCATATTTATTTTATATTCTTGATAATTACATATACATGCATTCGTAGACTTATAACTACTTTAATGCTAAGTATTTTCTTAGAATTTTTTTTCCCTAGAAGCGCCTTGATCGGGAGAGTGCAGGAGCGTTTTTATGGAGTCTCCGGTTTTAACGAGAGTCGGGTTCAACAATGCGAATAATATGCTTCCAATACAATTGTCTGAGTTACTCTGGCTTAAGTATCTATTTCTTCTATTTAGTATTTTCAATATTTTCTCCAAACATACGTGTTTGGTATACTGGCGTTTTGAGTTGTTTATAAGTGGAAGCCAACGTGGCAGACTGTGGACTGCATAGCTAATTATTCTGAGAGGAGGTCCGCGTACAACAGTGGAGCGATAAAAGAGTTAATGATAAAACGTATCATCTCGCCTGTAATTAGCTCAGGGGTAAGCCGAAAATTGAGTGCAGTACTTTCCCACGTTTCACCAGTTACCTTTACGCCCCACAAGGAATAGGTATGGTTGATGACGATAAAATTTGGGCGATTTTCAAAAAATAATCCATTTAAAAATGATGTAACCATAATTTTAGTCAGGATATTTCTCTGAAACGTAAACGGCGGTGTCCACTAGCTATAGCCGCCTTAATCTCTATGAGCGGCCTGTATGTACAAGTAGGTGACTGAAAGTATTATAATTTCTTTGCGTGTTCGCGAACTATGACTGCGACTCATGAAATGTATACTTCCTTAAAACAAAAGCTTTTGTGGGTTCTTTATCGGCCCTATAAATGTTTTAATTAAACGTAAATAAAGTTAAATGGTTTCTTTTATCTAAATTGGGTATGATATTTAAGCCCTTCCAGATCCGATTTCACGTAAATTTTGAATATGCCCCTTTTTATTCACTTCCTTGATATTTTTTTCGTTTTACTACTAAATATCGGTACTTCTTTGTATTATATTCCAGTTATTTAACCTTTTTCTTTATATTATATTTCAGTTAGTTAAACAAGTAGTACTTGGCCAGCGTGGCCGAAAATAGCCTTACGCCTTATTCGGAAACAAAGCCATGTCCGACAGTGGAACGGTAAAGAGGTCGATGATAATCTTTTCGCTGAGTATAGAAAATTCGAACTTTTATGTTTTGTTATGAAAATAACTGTCAAAATATTCTTCTTTAATTTTTTTTTAATGTATTCTATTTTTAAGTATACATCTTGTCTGTTCTCAGAGATCGAACTATATACATACATTTCACAGGATGTCTTGATGCTTACTTTGGGATCAGAGAGCCGTGGGTGTGTCGTGTCTCAAGATATTATAATTATTATATGTCAAAATTCATCAAAATCGTTCTAACGGTTTTACTTTACGTTAACGTTACTATTAATTTTATGTATCATATTCTCACGGATGGTAGCGGGAAAATTGGGATCGTAATAAGACAATTAAAGAACTCCTTAGATTTTACACTTTTCATTATAATACTGTTCAAGGTACATAAGGTACATTAAGTAACATTCTATTCTGCAATGAAACTGATTTACTATCCATTTTCATCGCAAAGGCAGTTTGCAGTAAAAACGAAGTATCTTTTGGTCTCCCAAATTGCCATTATGAATACCGCCAATTAAAGAAACAATATAACTTTGGTGGTTTATGTTAAGAATAAAACTTTATGTAAAATAAGCCGTCATAACCCAATCGTTTCATGGTATAGTAATTATCCATTGGCTTATAAAAGGTTTTATAAAAGAGAGATTACAATTCTATGGAAAATCAAATATCTATCCGCTTTTGAAGCACTGACAGTGATTGACCGAAATAATTATACGCTACTGTTCTACTCCTATTTATTTAACAGGTAATTAAACAACAATTCTTCGTGAAAATGTTTTTGTATCCGACCTTCTCTTTGTTCATTCTCGTCGAAACCAAGATACTTAATGATAATTGGAAAATTTTCGCGATAGCCGCCAAAATGTCTGATGCCGAATCTGAAACGAAAACATGACTTTGATGTTTTAGTAAAACACATTTCTGTTGAATCACATTTTAATATTAAATCGCTCGAGATCAAGGTGTCAGATTACATTCAAAGAAAACGTAAGACAAATTTTTATTTTATTCTTAACACCAGCGACGAGTACCGGGCGAGTTTTCTTAGAAAATTGTACGGCATAACATCTCAGAATAAAGATATAATCGCGAAATTGATTATGCCGTCGTGATTCTATAAGATTCCAGATTAAAATCTTATCTCATTTCTGTACTAATATTATTTCTACGGCGTCATAAATATTGAAATAATCTTTTCTCTTACGTGTGAGTTTTATTGAAGCCGACGTTGTAAATTTGCATTTAAATTGGTACAGGCTGATTTGATAAGATTCTGCAAACGGGAACGTAAAATATGTTGTGATCTGGTTATCATAATATCAGGTTATGCTCCGATGTGTAGTACATGCAAATGATGTTGAAGTTTTCCTGTATTTTCTATAGAACAAGATCCTGGAATTTTATGCTTCCGGTTGTAACCCGTTTTTATTTGTCCACTTGCGTCGGTTCTCATCGCTATCGAATATACTCCGGGATACGATATTTGTAGGTGTGGATAGGTGTATGATGTTTTCCATTGGTGATTGGTAGCACTGAAACTCCCCAAGAAGTGATCCTCCAAGAGATAATAAGTAGTTTGTTCTTGAAATTTTTCGCAATGTTTCGTTCGGTATACTACCGGAACATGCATATTAATGAAATTTCTCAAATGTCTTTCACAATTTTTGTACTCTATTCGCTGTTCGTTCGTCGAACTTTCAGGGAAAATTCTCACTTTTTCTAGCAATGGTTAGTGAATTATAATTTGCTATTATTGGTTATATAACTGTACCAATTACAAGACTGATTTTGCGCTCGTGAATAATGTTGTCGCAATATTACTGGTGCAGCTTGAGCAATATTTAATCATAATAACTTTAGCTGTCATAACATACTTTCCAAAACCGATTTTGCAAACGTTTTCTTTTAAATCAGCCAACAACAATGCAAGGGGTGAGCTTAGTAGAAGAAATAGGATATGTCAGATGAAAGTATAGGATCAGATATTGACAGATGGAGGAAATAGAATTCTTGGAAATGGGCGTGCGTTTATGAAGAGAGTGATGAAAATGATACAAGCACCTCAACTCTGTAAATAGAAAAACATTTGGCATTCGGTACTTACTGCCTACTTCCTTAGGGACTCGGGATAGCGATATGATAATATGTAATAAAAGCCTCGTAGACTTTGACTGTCTCGTTAGTCGGGTGGTTGCAAGCGAGACTGCCGATTGCGAGGTCCTGGGTTCAAATCCCGGGTCGGATACTATTGGATTTTTCTAATTTAAAATTTTTAGTAGTAACTTGAATTCTAGATCTGTGCACGGTGTATGGCAATAGGCTCACCACAATTGGAATAAACGTAAAGTGGTGAAACGTGGGATTCTACTACACTTCTCTGCCTACCCCTTCGGGAATGACAAGCGTGAATATGCGTTACGTTTAATAAAAGTAAAGTATAGCATCGATTTTCATTATTATACTTTCGATCATCGGTTCACTTTTCCTAATGTTAAAATATCCATTGAGGCGATATAGCCGGATGTGATGAAGCGTACAATTTGATACACCGAACAAAGCGTGCGCGGTTTTCACAGTTGCGTAACTGTACTCGGAGCGCGAATTCCGGGATAAGCAGGGCCAACAAGACAAGCGGTTGACACCTCTCCGTGCTAACAACTCGCTAACTAATTATTTCACGCTTTCACCCGGGATATCTAAAGTTACGTTAATATGCTGTTCAGTGTTGTATAAAGTCGATATTTCCTCTTTAAGTCACGATTTACTAATTGCTTTTTATGTTACTTTCGTTATATCGATATCTATCAACTAAACGTTAGATTAAAAGCCTATCTCGGTTGTTCAGTTATAAGCTTCATTCCTGGATAACTCATAAAAAAGCCGATACATAACAATGTATAGGGTTTATTCACTATCCGAAACTAGTCGGTCTACACCAGTGTAGACAGACTTGTATCGGACATTATCCAAAAACGGTATTTGTCTCCGCCGCGAGTTTTATACAAAGTCTGGGATTTGGGGCTCAATAAAAATTATCGTGAATGGATCCAAAACTAGTTGGGCTATCCCGATAAAACATAGTTGAGTTAAGGCCTATCATTTTATCATTACGTACATTCGTATATTCTCATGAAACGTTCAGCAGTACCTAAAACTTAGTTCTTGAAGTTGATATATTATATTTCTTCATAGAATATTTATAAAGAATATGCTGAATGAGTAACTGTAGGTAGTTAAATACATATGTAAATAACTTTATGGACCGTTTACCATCAGGCTTGCACGCTCGTATCAAATTCTTTAACTTGAACGCCTGGAACATGACTATTAGAAATGAGACCGGCTTAAACAAGTAGGTTTAAATGTGTTCGTAGTAAGTTAGTGCACTTAATTAAAATACGTCAGCGGCTTAATTTATTGGGTACTTATTAGGGTAGTAGTACGTAGTAGTAAAAATACGTAAATATATAAAGTATCCTCCTCCTCGTTTACTACGAGGAAATAGTGTTGCACCATTATTGTTACCAAATGTTTCTAACTAATGGTAACTTGATGACTGATTGATAAATAAACCAATAAAGTTACCATTAGTCAACATTGATAAATAAATAATAATTAAATATTGCTAAATAATACGTCGGATAGCCAGAGAATACTAGATTTTTTAAATTGGAACAGGAAATTGATATTTTAATTGTACAGCTAGATGCTGGCAACACTGCATACAAGAGTTCATATGTGTTTTTAACTCGTGAGCATCATCTGCATATATGATGATAAGTTATGACGTTATTAAGTTACTGGAAACCTATTAGAATAACCCGTTCTGGAAACCTATTCGGAATGGACCCTGTTCGTATCAAAATCACTTATTTAGATTAAATTTACTTTGTGTCATTATGTTGATACTGGTTGCTGAACAAACAAAAATATCCAATGTTTCTCTGCATATACAGACTTCGATTTTACGCTTAAAATATTAAACATTTCGGACCTTAGCACGACTGATAGCATTAGAGACATTTGATCGATTATTTTTTAGAATGTTCAGAGCACAAATTCAGTAATTTTAGAGTCTTTAAGGACATATCGTGTTATTTGAGCAAATTTAATAACATCCATTCCAATTAGAAGCTGGTTTATGTATATTTTAATTACGATTGATTTAATTAGATATCCTCAAACACCAGGGTGTACATTGATAAGTACTGCATTACTTTTAATTCTCAAATGTGTAAATGCAATGACGTCACTCTCTCGTACGAGAAATGTCAATATTATTTTTCGTTCAAACGAAATTACTTCGCAATAAAGTAATTAATTTCCTGTACAGTAATAATAAGTGATCGAAACTAGCGCCTCGGGGATCACAGCGAGGTCCCGTAGGATCGCTATCTTTATTACTAATGAAGGTTATTTAAACCCGGCATTAAGCTGCTACGCTACCACTGACACTGATAGCCGGTATCGGGAGATTGGAGACCGATGGCTATCTTTACGATGGACCGACAGCATTTTATGCCAAGATTCAACAGATTGTACGGCGAGATAATTGAGTATTTGTATAACAAGTTCAGCAATGAATATCTGTCAACGTCACTGATGGTTTGGAATTTACTACATATTTTCATGATGATAATGAAACTGTAGTATGAGTTATCAAATTGTTTTATTTAGCTACAATTAGGTTTCAGGAACAAAACTATATTAAGGATTGCAATTATTATTGAATTGACATATTTAAATAGAATGCATGGCAATATGCTCACTACCTATTCCATAGTGGGAAGTAAACGTAACCGGTGAAACGTGGGAGTGTTCTGCATTCCTCTGCCTACCTCTTCGGGGGTTTACAGGCGTTTAAATTAAAAGATATAATTAACTCCATTTAAGTTTACTGACGCAGCAACAAACTATAGGTATCTTAAATTTTTAAAAGCCTGTTGATCCAGTAGTCAGTAAACGTACCTCCTACCACTGAGCCGGGGGTCGTCTCTTCGCATACCACCCAAAACAATCTCTTTTACGTATACCTATGTTTTTATAGTAAATTTTATGAGTGACGGTCCTGCAGCGTCTGAGACATAACTCGACAGATCATACCCTCAGACCGAGCAATCTGTGTCAAGAGCGAACTTGTCGCTGTCCTGCGAGCTTTAACACCATTATACACCATAATATAACGCCGTAAAGTCCAATTTCCCTCTACACCGACTAAGAGGTTAGTTCCCATCACTTATCTCAATTATAAACTCTATTTTAGCACAGTAAAGTCCCGATTTCTTTGCTGTTGCGAGATAAATAAATCTTTGCACTCGATTGTGGACGTGTTTGGAATATAAACATTGTGGCGGGTGATCCAATGGCGAAACAATCCGGTAGCTTAGCGTTAAACCGACAAGTCAAAGACGAAAAGTAGTGATGGCAAATTAAAAATATAACAATCTTTTTTACTAACTCGACGAGTCTTCAACATGCTATAAAAATACACTAGTCAAGGGGTAAGAGAAATAATTGTTATTATTACATAATCACACCCGACCCCTTACTGAGTAGGCAGAGAGCACTAAGTGCCAAATACCTCTATTGTCAAAATCCTACGCGCTTGTCTTCCGTCACTCATCACAGATTAAAAAATTCATGAGTAAAATTAATTAAGATAATTAATTAAGATAAGTAACGCAAATCGGTTAGTTAACGAAAATGTTATATCACGTCAGGTCTATTCCAGAGCAGGCAGAGAGCACAAAGTGCCAAATATCTCTATACTCACAGACCTGTCGTGCGTCCCCAATAATATTGTTACTCCGTGATCTCACCAATGGATCACCATGTTAAAATACATAATAACACAGCACATAAGCGGATAGTTTAGCGCTTTGTCCACGTATTTAGGGTATGCGTGCCGCAGCTTAAATACGTTTCATAATTGAATACATAAATATTGTCGCTGTATC
Organism: Elbella merops; assembly: GCA_018244855.1. Lineage (NCBI taxonomy): Eukaryota > Metazoa > Arthropoda > Insecta > Lepidoptera > Hesperiidae > Elbella > Elbella merops. The sequence continues at coordinate 13,255 of DWMG01001282.1, forward strand.
ATTTATGTATCCTTCAAATTGTCAGCGAAGTTGTATCAAAAGTACACGTAACATCACGGCTGTATTTCTCCGAAGGATTAGACAGAGGAGTGTGATCCACGCCTACGTTTCACCAGTCACATTATATGCCGAATCCTGGAAGAGCGAGTGAGCCTATTGCCATACACTGGACATCAATCCAAAGTCCGAGCTAGAACTGGGAAATGTTATAAAATCCCTGTAATTACGTGATCAATATCCTTCAAAGTGTTCGCAAAGTTATATCAATATTAACTAACATATATTTTAATTATTATAAAACGCATAATAAATAATTGGGTGCGCGAATGGTGCTTGACTAACTTTTAATTCCTCGCATAGAACTACATATTTATTCTAACTTCATTCAGCTTTTATAATGTGTATTTATTAATACTAATATAATACATAATAATTGTAATTGTTGTGTTGTCCGTGCGGGTCTTGTACGTTTTATTATAAAACTCCTGTAGCGATATGTATTAATTTCAATATCGTCATAATGCAAATTTTAAAAAAGAAAATAGGTTTTGAAATATTTTTATATTTTATGAATAATTGTCTTCTATTTTAAATTTAATTTTCTTCAAATATTGGTCAATATAACCAAGTAGATTACCTATATTATTTTAATTTTAAAAAAGATTATTTTTTTTACCTATCTTTATGAGACTTTTATTAGATAAATATTATGTAAAATAAGCTTTTAATTTATTTAAAAAAATGTTATTTATTGCACGCGCTTATAATTTTATAAACTCTCAATATTGATTTATTTATTTTAGTACATACATACATCATACATTTACACATCATCCAAGGTAATATTTATTTTAAAAAACTTAATCCGAAAAAAGTTAATATTTATGGTATAGGAAAAGCATAGACAAACCGAATTAAAAAAAACCAATCAAACTTCTTTTCTACTGAGCTAATATCATTTAAAATATAAACAGAGCTAATTTTCACTTAATCCGTTAAAGTATGCGCGCGCGCCGCTCATGGTAAGGGTCGTCACAGACGGAGCTATACGAGGTAACACCACGCGTGTAATCCCCCAAGGGGTAGACGGAGGAGTGTAGTGCACTCTCACGTTTCACCAGTTAGGTTTACATCCCATGGAATAGATGGTGAGCCTATTGCCATGCACCGGGCAGAGATCCAGACTCCGAGTCACTATTAGTAATTTCTACTTGTAAATCCGACTTATAAAAATCCAATTCGGGATTCGAAATCAACATTTTAATACGGAGCTATAATGTATATTAATATACTGTACTACAAACTACTTCAGACGACAGCTTTGCTATTATACACGAATATGTCTTTGCACTTTATATCCGTGCAGTAATATGTTCTACTATATCTTGACATATCTGTTCTCATGTTTTGACGACGATTTTTATATTATAGCTATAGTACGACCATCCAAGCGTTACTATAGAAAATATATTGTAATATATCACAATAAGCCTTGCTATAATATATAGGGTACTCGTACAATATCTTTGTCTGTAACGGCCCTAATACGCGGGGTATTACGAGAGAAATCCGAAATGAGACGTAGTGACATGCAAATGACCCTTAATAGTCCTAGCCGGTGACCGTGTGGAAGTCGCCCGAAATAATTTACATTAATTCACATCTATAAACCTATCTAACAATGGTCGAAATTGATTAAGCCGCCGTTAAATAGCTTCGAAAGCTTGTCAATTTTGAGGCTAAATAAGCGTATACCATCTTTTATAAATATGTACTTAAAAAAAATGTCTATGGTCTCCTGTGTTCTTTTTATGGCGGAGTTTAAAAAAATGACACAAGCATTGGGTATTTAAATAGTTTAAGACACGTTCCATTCGATATTCAAATGCAAACTTTTTTCGCGTAGGTAACGGATATTTATTATTTATGTAAACATTATTCTTGAGCATTGTTTCTCGCTATAAGGAATCTTTTATGTACTGTAATGTACAATGTTTAACTGTACAATTGTTTATGAATAACCGTATCGTGATTCAATACCTATATCCAAAGTCAGAACATTTTGTATTTACTTGTGATGTAAATAGGTACATATATACATTAATCTCATTACATTATATGTGACGAGTAGAATGATATGCTAAAAAATATATAAAAATATTATTAGTTTTATGTAATCGCATTTTATTTAAACGTAAAGGTAATTCTTAAATTTTATGTAAGTGAACCAGTGAACATTAGTAAACATCCGTGACAATTTAGAGTGGACTTTGTTGAGATTTTTTTTTTTTTTTTCAACCCATTACAATTCCACTGCTGGAATACGGGTCTCCTCTCAAATTGAGAGGGTTAA